>JANHGL010009561.1:0-63723 GCA_024611195.1 Ceyx melanurus | reverse complement strand
CCTCAGAAATGAAAGTCCAACCAGGCAGTGGTTGTTCCAGGGAAGTCTAGTGGGGTGTGGAGGTGCAGGCAGTGGGGAGCTGCTGCTCCCCTCCCCCAGCTGATGAGGCTGAAGAATGTGGGGCCACCGCAGTATTTGGGCACTGGCACTGGGCTGGCGTCAGTGCTGTGGCTGCTGGGGACTGGAGGAGGGCCGTGTAAATAGGGCATCCATCTCCCAGCTACTCTTAGTGGGACAGAACCGATATAATTAGATGATACACCCTGTTCCATGCAGTGTGCTGAGACAGCCTCTGTACCACTGCGGCCCCGGGGAGCCTGGCAGCCCTACTTCGGTGGCAGCGCTTGTCCCAGCGAAGGTGAGCCGCTTCCAGGTGATGAACACTGCCTGGTTTGCTCCCTCCTTTCCTCTGCTCCTCCAAGAAGCACTGTCTGGTCTCCATCCTAGACAACCGTGTCTTGTCTCCTCTGCTTTGGGCTTTGAGGGGCTTTGGTGGTCCCTGCTGACCTACAAGAGAGGGTTTGTTGAGGTGATATTGGCAGGAGTTGAGCACTGATCAGCACCCATGACTCTGCACAGCTGTGGGAGGAAGTAACCAAAGCCAATGCAGCAAGACAAGCTGCAGGACACAAGGCTTGTCTCTATGAGACAAAGCCCCACAGGCATTGATGGAGGAGTCCCTCCAAATTAGGCTTAAGAGCCTTAAGTTCATTAGTGGATGTCCCATATTGCATCTGCACTACCACTGGAGGACCTTGCCCCTCAAAACATCCATGGAACATCCTGGGGTAGCTCCAGAAGAGCAGAGACTCCTGGTAACAGCATTTTACTTGTCTTCCTGTGATCACACAACCTCCTGCTACTGTTGATACTGTGCCATTCTGGGGGAGAAGAAAAGCCAGGGCCTGCTCTGGCTTGGCTTGGTTCACTTCTGCTCAGTGCCACAGCTTTTCTCTAAACACCCTGTGATGTTCTCATATTGATTGATTAATGAGCATAACCTAGGCACTAAGCGGCCAGCTATTGATTTCTGCCCCAGAGTGTTCTGCACATCCCCGTGTTGATCAGTTGACCCTCCTGGACTAGTCCTGCCAAAGAAGATGAGCCATAGCTATTTGGGAACCTCTGCTTTGTGGTTCTGATGTCAAAGCCATCAAATCCAGACGGTTTTGCCCCTGACAGCAGCGACTTCCAGTTGCTCCACAGAGATGGGCTCAGACCAAGCACCCACCAGCTCCATCGGGGTCCCTCTACCAAGCTCCAGTCCAGGACTGGTGTGGCTCTATGGGTGCTCCCAGCAGAATTTGCTCTGGGAGCATCCCTCATGGTACCTGACAAAAGATGCTGCAAGCACCAATGGGGTCTCTACGGAACAAGGCAAATTTCAGGGAAAAAGAAAAGGAATTTTAATTCCACAGCTGCCTGTTTACACTCAACTAGTGGTTTACACTGGAGATGCAAAGCTACTGGAACCTTACTTTCTCAGAAGGATGCAAAGGGATGTTTATGCACATCAGGATCAATGCTTGGGTCTTCAGGCTGTTCTCAGTGGGAGTCAGTCCCATCTGAGTACTCACTGTCTCAAAGGCTCAGCCTGACTACAGAGCCACTTCCCGCTCCTCTGGCCAGTTAGCCACAGCTCACAGCCCACTCTGCTGGGAGCACTTGGAAGGTGCTGTTCTTCAGCTCTCTAGATGTGCTACACCTCACTGTGCCTGCTCCAGGCAGGGTTTTGTCCCCCTACCACAAGAGGACATGCCTCGGTTTGATGGGGTAAGAGGTGCCATTGCCACCATCTGTAGCAGACAGTTTGGACCAGGTGCCCCTGGCAGCTATTTGTGCAACCTCTGAGCCAGGGATGACATATAATAGTTTTGTCTGGAAGAGACCTTCAAGATCATCAAGTCCAACCTTATTCCCAGCCTTATTCAAACCCCTAAACCATGGCCCTAAGCACAACATCTACCCAGCTCTTAAACACCAGGAATGGTGACATATCCAGCAGGAGAAACGAGAAGTTAGAAAGTTTGACATTTCTCATCCTGAGCGGGGAAATGGCCACATCAGGGCCTTTTTAATGAGAAGAAGTCACAGCATATCATGGCCTTCAGGGAACATGATGCAAGGGTGGCCCTGCCTCAGCCTTGCTGGTGACCCTGGGCAGTGCTCCAGGCAGCACGCTGCGAGTCAGTGAGCTGGCACAGGCAGGCATGTCCTGCCCCAGTGCTGGCACAGGAACCCGTCTGAGGATGGCTGGTAGCAGCCCATGGTGAGAGTCATTAGGAACCTTCAAGTTTTCCCTAACCCCACCAATCTGGGATAGAGCTGCTGGCAACAAGGCAAGCAGAGCAGGGCAGGAGTGGGGCTGGATGCTGATGGTGGCTCACATGGTACATGACATCTCATGCCCTTGGTAATGCTGCTGGAGATTGAGGTGGGCTGGAGGGAGAGGCATTTTTGTCAGAAAGCCACTGCTGTAGCTGACAAGGGCTCACTTCTTCTCTGAACCCAGCCCAAGCACCCCTCAAATGGTGTCCCCACTGCTCTGCAGCACCCAGGCTGTGTGAAAGCCAGCCAAGGAGAACCTCAGGTCCATGCCTCCCCTGCCTCTCCCCAGTGATCAGAGCAGCTGCTCTGCTGGCCCAGAACAAAAGCCCTCAGAGTCCCAGCCTGCCTCACCTTGGGGGAAAAACTGTCATTTTCCATGACATATTTTAATTTTCAGTGCCATTCCTGCTCTTTTCTCTCTGCATATGTGACAGGCAGTCTTTTTGGTCAGCTTGACATTTTGGTGTAGGGTGGCTCCATTTGTCATCTCCAGGCAAAGAGGACCAGCCTGGATAAGGCACTGCTCCCCAGAAAGCCCTTGTGTTCTCTGGCACCTGAACCTCAGCTGGCACTGCTCAGAAAGGGGAATTTCACAGGATTCACAAAAGAAAGGAGGAGAAAGGCCAAACCTGTGGATTTGTGGAGGTCATCCTATACCCAAAGCAGTCTCTGACTCTCCTGTTTTTCCTAGTGATGGGTAAGGCCAGGTTTGGGAAGGAGCCAGTGAATAAAACCCAGACCACCCACACCCTGCTTCAAGAGTAACTGGAGGCATCAAAAAAGGAACCTCTACTTGCAGAGTAAATGAGCTAGAGGCTGGAATCTAGCAGGCTGGCCGCTCCACTTGAGCTGGGAATAGGGTAGAGGACAGGGATCACAGAATTATAGAATACCAGGTGGAAGGGACCTCAAGGATCATCTGGTCCAACCTTTCTTGGGAAAAGCACAGTCTAGACAAGATGGCCCAGTCCCTAGCCAGATTAATCTTAAAAGTCTGATGTTGGGGAATTCACCACTTCCCTGGGGAGATTATTCCAACAGCTGATTGTTCTTGTTGTGAAAAATTTTCCTTTTATGTCAAATTAGAATGTCTCCAGGAGTAGCTTGTACCCATCACCCCTTGTCTTTTCCAAGTGACTCCTTGTAAAATGGGAGTCTCCGTCTTCTTTGTAGCCACCCTTTAAACTGGAACGTGGTGATAACGTCTCCCCCGAGCCTTCTCTTCTCAGTGCTGAACAAACCCAGTTCTTTCAGTCTTTCCTCATACAGCAGTTTCCCAGTCCTTAGATCATCATCCTTGTGGCCATTTTGTGGACCCTCTCCACACTGTCCACATCTTTTTTTTTTTACAGTGGGGATCAAAACTGAACACTCTACTCCAGATATGACCTGACCAGTGGGATAATGACTCCTTATCTCTGCTGGTGATGCCCTTGTTGAAGCAACCCAGTATCCCACTGGCTTTCTTTGCTGCTGCAGCACACTGTTCACTCACATGGAGTTTGTTGTCTACAAGCACCTCCAGGTCCCTTTCCACAGAGCTGCTTTTCAGGTGCAGGACTCTACACTTGCTCTTGTTGAACTTCATGAGGTTCATCTTTGCCCATCTGTCTAGCTTGTCTAGTTCTTTATGCCAGATCATGGTTGTGCCAGAGGACTTGCTCAGAACCAGGGGTCACTGAGAAGCACCCAGGGCCATGCCGGATGAGAGACTGTCCAGGGTCCGTTGAGTCCCAGCAGGGTAATAGAGCATCAAACTCTTATGGAAGTATCACAGAATCACAGAGTATTAGGGGTTTAAAGGAACCTTGGAGATCTTCGAGTCCAACCCCTCTGCCAGGCAGGATCCTATCATCTAAGTGTAATATAACACAGGTCACAGAGGAACACATCCAGGCAAGTCTTGAAAATCTCCAGAGAAGGAGACTCCACAACCCCCTTGGGAAGCCCGTTCCAGTGCTCTGTGACCCTTACTGTGAAGAAGTTCTTCCTCATGTTAAGGCAGAACTTCTTGTGTTCTAGCTTGTAACCATTCCCCCTTGTCCTCTCACAGGGCACAAGTGAGAAGAGGCTGTCCCTTTCCTCTTGACACTTAGCCCTCATATATTTATAAACATTTATCAAATCCCCTCTCAGTCTTCTCCAGACTAAAGAGCCCCAGGTGTCTCAACCTTTCCTCATAAGGCATGTGTTCCAGTCCCTTAATCATCCTTGTAGCCCTCCGTTGGACTGTCTGGAGCAAATCCCTGTCTCTCTTGAACTGGGGAGCCCAGAACTGGACACAATACTCCAGGTGAGGTCTCACCCGTGTAGAGTAGAGGGGGAGGAGAACCTCACTCAATCTGCTGGACACGCTTCTCTTGATGCACCCCAGGATACCATTGCACTTCCTGGCCAAAAGGGCACATTGCTGCTCCATGGAGAACTTGTCCACCAGGACTCCCAAGTCCTTCTCCACAAGGCTGCTTTCCAGCAGATCACCTCCCAGTCTGTACTGGTGTAATTTGTTGTTCTTACCCAGATGCAGGACTCTACACTTACCCTTGTTGAACCTCATTAGGTTCTGCCCTGCCCAGTTCTCCAACATGTCCAAGTCTCGCTGGATGGCTGCACAGCCTTCAGGCGTAGTAGCTGAGTAGCTCAAGTAGCTGAGCTGCTTGACTTTGTGCCAGTTGGTGGCTTTGGTTTTAGAAGGGGCAATGGCGGTCACCAGTAGAGTGACTTTTGGGAAAGCCAGAGATGTAGAGAAGTTCATGAGATGGTCCTAGACCCATCTGATGTCTTGATTTATCTGGAGCAAGTTGCTCACCCAGTCTTGTAAGAATCTGTATGGGAAGCAGGGGCCCTGCTAGACATAGCAGGGGTTCAGAAAGGGCTGAGGCCAGGTCTGCAGCCCTTCCTTTCCCAGGTGCAGTGTCTTTGTCTCTGGGCAATGTATAGAGGTGTTCAGAGCAATCTCCACACACTTGTCATGGGCATCACCCAGGCATCACACAGGCAAAGTGCTGGGATGGTCCTCTCCAAGGTGTGCCCATGCCTATCTGCAAGCCAAGGACCACATCTCCCGTGGCTCCCAGGGAGTTCCATCTCAGCATGGATGTGCTAGCTGGGGCTTTCCTCTTTGAGTCCTTCTCCATCCAGAGCAAGCTCCCTGCAACCAGTGGCCACGTGGAGAAGGAGACAAGGGGAAGCCCCAAGATGTAGAGTGAGCATTCTGGGGTGCTTGCTGATGCCCAGTTCCCTGGTGTGATTTGCCAGTCATGGGAAGGGGGGTCCGCATCTCACTGAGACAATGCAGGTGGCCTCCATCCCAGTGCCAGGCTGCCCTTCTCTGGCATCAGCATGAAGATTTGTCTCCCCTGACTTCAAGTGGCCCCACTAAGCAAGTTTTAATTTTGTTAAATAAATATGAAGTAATGATAGTGGGGCTGGGAGCCAAATGGCCTGGGGGCATCCTTGAGAGCCAGCCAAGCTCTGTAGAAGGGCAAGACTTGCTGCAGGAGCTGTGTGAGCTGGGGGTGGCATCGGACAGAGCCTCCTAGGGCAAGGGGGAGCTGCTGGCAATGTGGCTAATGGGGTGGTCTTGAGTTTGCTGGTGTGGAGCAGCTGCAGCTCCACACTGCGGTGTGCTCACAGAGTCTGGCTGCCTTCAGAGCAATTTCTAAATGGCTGCTAAACATCACTGTGAGAAGCACACTCATCTTCCCTTCCTAATTAGTGGATCAGACAGTAATTTGTAATCCTTTTGAATAGGAAGATCTTAGTGTCTAGCCCTGGAGCCTGGGCAGAACACAAGGGATGGCAGCACGAAGCAGAGGTTGTTCCAACCAGCAAGGTATCCAGGCAGGGATAAGACGGAATGGCTTTCTGCTGGGTCGTCTCCATCTCTGCAACAATTGCTTTCTTCTCTTTCTTTCGTCCAATGCACCTTCCTTTTCTTTCTCAAGAATTTTGTTATTTTGATTTTTCCTTGTGATCCCAAGTGTAAAATAACAAGCATGCCAGCCCCAGCAGCGGGCTGACTCGTAAGTCAGCTCCTGCTTGTCTCCAGGGTGGCAGAGGTGGCAGAGTGGCATAGCAGGAGCTGGAGCTCTTTCACCACTGAGGAGCTGGCTGGGCACAGTCACACTGGAGTTGTAATGAGCTTCTGTCAGGGAAGGTCCTCAGGGCAAACCCATCCCAATGTGGGTCTGGTCCTAGGTGTGCTAGTAATCATTTGCCTCAAGGCTGAGGATGAGACCTGGGAACAGAAGGTGGGGGAAAAGCCATCAAGCTGAAAAATAAAGTGCAAAGGAAAGAGGGTATGAGGGCAGGAGATGCCCAGAGTGTAAGGCAGTGAGCAGAGCAAGCAGGAGCAGACCCAGGTTAGATGGGCAGGGAGAAGAGGCTAGCATGGAGTTGGGTTGGACTGGTGGTCATCAAGAGCAGTATGTGAAGCAGAAGTTTGGTGTGTCAGACATAGTGTATCCCAAGTGTTGTCTCTGTCTGCCCTCAGACCAAGCCGTGCTCTAGGGAGGTGGGGGCTCACAGCATCTCTGCATGTGCAAGAGCAGTGGAGGGGAGAGTGCTCATGGTGCAGAGTGGGGCTGAAGTGCAGAAGAGGAGCAGGCATAGGGTGATAGCAGGTGTTGAGGCTCATGGGAAGCTCTGGGTTTATTAAGAGGTTAGGATCGGTGCTTTGGGCAGACTGGAGGGACCACAGGTAGTAGCTGGTCATGAAGCCCTCACCATGTTAGGGATGGCACTTGCTGCTGGTATCTTTAGCATCAATTAATCTGGAGAAAGCTTATCTGTCCTGCATGCATTAACCTTTATAAAGAGCTTAATGTGAGTTGCAGCTGCAAAGCACGGGAAGGGCTGTGGGAGTGGTGCAGACATGGCTCATGTTGTCACCCCAGGCATAAAGAGCCTGGTCCTGGAGGGCACAGCCTTGGTGGGGTGGAGGTAAGTGCCTGTGGGGCAGGCTGGGGGGACAGAGCCATCCCAGGTCACCAAGCGGAGATCATGATAGCAGGAGACAGCTACAACCAGTGCCTTCAAGGAACACCACTTTCCTACTGCATTTCTACAGCCTTTAGAAGAAAGTGTTTCTAATGGCCGGGGTGACTCATGGAGCGCTGCGCTCACCAGTTAATGACTGAACGGAGTTCCAGTGCTCTTAGTGATGCTGGCTTAGGTAAACTCAACTATTCTCCCAGACTCCGATTAATAGGGCAAAATGGTCAGGGGCATTCAGAGAGAGCAGGTGAGCAGCACAAACAAGGAAGGCATCTTCTTACTCCACAGCCCCGCTGATGGTGGGGGTCTGCTTCAGAGCCAGAGGTCAAAGGAGAAAGAAATTATTTCTCAGGAAGGCTGGGGAGGAGCACACATAGAGCCTTCAGAAACTCACCACAACTTTTAGTGCTCATTCTTGTAAACCATCACACAGCTGGACCCCAGGCAGCTGCCCACATGTCCATGGAGAGGGTGGTGAGGGCCACCCAGCTCCTGGAGGAGCAGGAGGGGGCATCAGTTGGATGGAAGGGAACTGGGGAGCCTTGGGAGCTGCACTCACTGTAGTCCCTACTTATAAAGTTATGAATCTGCAGGGGAGAGGCTGCTTTGCAAGATGAACAAGAGGTTTCTAGAAGACAAGGTTCAAGCCAGGCCTGGCTACAAGTGGTTTGCAAGGAAGAAAGCACAGGAACAGGGTCCAGGACCTTTGTACACCATTGGAGTCTGGATCCAGAGGGGACAGGCTCTGGCTTTCTAGGAGACAGTGTGTCCTACCAACATGGCCAGGCTCCCTGCCTTGCTCATGCCCTGGGTGAAACATACCTTTTGGTGTGTGCTGACTGCCAGAGGTCCCAGCCTGGCCACAGACAGTACTGCTGATACCAGGTTGGTAGAGTGTGCAGGAGTGCATCTGCTGGGTCCCAGCTGTCATGCTGTGGGTGAGAGTCCCCAGCTCTCACCCCAGCTCGCTGCGCTACCCAAACAGTGAATCATGGAGCCAGGGTGAGCAAGTGCTTGCAGGTAATCACAAGGAGCCTGTCATCACTCTTGTAGGCTTCACCATGCAACCTGCCATGCTTGTCACAGAGGTTTTTGTAGCCCCAGGCATTTGCTGGGTAGTTGAGACAAACTAGAGGCCAGCCCATCACATGTCCTCCTCTCCTGAGCAGCTCTGTATCAAGCCAGTGCATGTTGAAGTGGAAATGTTGAGACCAGCATTCGCATGGGTTTAAGATAACATGCAGGACTTGTGGGATCAGAACTCATTCCCTTCATGTGCCAGCAGTACACCTAGGTCTGGAGTGTCACAGGGACCCTAGGATGGCTATAAAGTCTCCTCTCCTCTGCCAGGCACATGCCAGGCCAGCTGTGAAGCCATTGCAGAAGCTGAAAATGACAACAATGCTTGAATGTGTGGGGTGGGGATGAGACCCACGGGAAAGGAACCTGCTCCACCCGCATTGCCATTCATGCCACCTGCACCACCCAGCTGCATCCCACAGGAGCTGGGAGGGCTGGAGGATGATGGGGTTCCTGGGCCAAAGTGGGATGCACACCCAAGGCCTTCCCTGGCAGGCAAAGAAGCCACCTGCACTACACTGGTCAGCATGACCATGCCTTGTCTGCAATTAAACATGTTCCTCCTGGCATTGCAACCAAGAGCCAAGGAAAGACTCCTGTGTCTGAGAACTCACTTTCCTGTGCCCATACGTATTGTTTGGGTGCTGTCTGCATCTGCACTGCCTCCTGGCATGGTTCCTGCCCCTGCTGTTCCCAAACCATGCCCTGAACCCAGATTAGGGCTGTGCTGGGACTGGAGGGTTCAAGCTCAGCCCTGGCCTGGGGCATTTGGGGGTCTGAGGACCCCAGAGAGAGCAGGCTACTGGAGCAGTTCTGTGTGCATCTGATGGACAGAGACAATTCATTTAAATTGCTTTTTTTTTCTCTTAGTTTTTCCTTTTCTCCCTAAATTACCGAATCTGGGACAGTGAACTGGCTGTTTGCATTTGTCACACATGCACAAGATGTTGCATCTATACATTATATTGATATCAAAGGGAAAGTGTGACGTTTCTCTGGCTGTGCTGGCAAGAAAGGACACTGCCTGCTTTTGGGAGAGGAGAGGTTATTATCAAAGGGCTACCGACAGCTCCTGGAAAGGACAATGAGAAATAGGGACAGAACACAGAACCAAGAGTGTCAGTGAGATGCTGCAAAAGCAAATCTTCTTCTAAACTTTTCATCTTCCCTCTTTATTAAAGCCTCTCATGTCATGGACTTAGTTATTATTTTAAGGGAAAAGAATGTGCAAATGTGATAGCTGGAGAGAGTTGGGGGCCCTTGTTTGGGAAGGAGACTAAAAGAAACCTACCTGCATATAAAGCTTGACCGCAGCGAGGCTCAAGGTTAAGTCAGCACAGCCACTGTGTCCCAGATGGTTGGGTGCTGAGCTCTTGTGCCATTGTCTCAACTCCTTGAGGAGTTCAGCACCTCACCCCTGTGAAGCCCACATGTCCAAGCACTAGGAGAGGACTTTTCCCAAAGTGCCACATGAGCTTGAGAAGCTGATTAACCTTTGGCACTGAGGTCAGAACAAGCTCAGGCAGAGGGAAGGTGTAAGAGGTGGAAACAAACCTGTCTAGGCACTGGCCTGGCTCAGCCCCAGATGCTGGGGATGGGCAGCCCCACAGTAACCCCCATGCCCTGGAGTCCTTCAGCATATTCATCCCACTGTCCTTCCTGCCCTCCCTCTGAGCGGGGCAGGGTGGTGAGCTGCCAGGGGCCTTCCCCACATCCCCTGCTCTGCCCATGGGAGCGGATGACCAGCTCATCCTCATGTTCATCCCTGCAGCAACTGCAGTTGAGCCCTATCCTTTCATGGAGTTGTCCTCACTGGGGCCAGCTGGGCAGCCCAGCCAGCTGAGCTGCCACCATACAGCTGGGCAGCTAGGAGGACCCTGCCCTACCTCCAACCTCCCAGCTGCTGCCCAGGCAGGCCCCAAAATTTGCCAGATGACAACTCACCTTCCACCCCAAGGAAATCCACAGCCACAAAGCTCTTGGGGCTTTTCCCTCAGTGCAAAGCTGGGTGCTCCCAAGGCCTGTCATCCCTGCTGCAGGCAACTGCAGACTGTCTCTTCTGCTGAACTACCTCCTTTCTGCTCCATCTTGCTTCTCACACCAGGGACGAAGCACGATGGGACAGTGGCAATGATGCTTCCCTGACAGACTGCTTCCTAACAGACCCCACATCCAGCCCTTGCTCTGCCCTGAAGCTCTTCACACAAAAGCAGCACAACCGACCTCCCTTCTCCCCCACACACAGCACATGGCAATGCAAACAAACCTGACTGGGGGGGTTTCTGCAATGAAACTAGGTATGAAGAAGAGGGGATAAAAACTTCCAAGATGGAGATTAGTGGTAAATCCTATTGGGGAGTTCCTGCAGGGAGTCAGTACTGTGGGGTTCTTGTGGAGGTGACCTATCCCAAGACAGGGAGCTGCAGGCTCAATGCTTCCAGCCATGCTCCGAAGCTGGTGGCACTGGTGTGGATGAGCTTGCAACTGCAGAGCAGCAAAGCGCAGGGGCTGGATATGCATGTTATCCCTCCCGCTGAAGGGTTCTTGTCTGTCTCGGGGAGACTGGAATGCAAAAAGGCTCCCACTGTCCTCTGAGAGGCCGAAGTCATTTCTGGGAGCCGGTGCAAATGCTGGCTGCCACATGGCTCGTGCCCACAGCACTGTGGGGTAATTAGCTGGAGGGATGGTCAAGTAACACAGGAAATGGGCAAGGGAAGGAAGGAAACATCAAAGCTGTGCTTAGATCAAGGCCTGAGGAGGATGCTTTTCTCTCTCCACACTCAAGTCTTCAGTCCCCGGAGCAGTGGAGAGCAAGGGGTGGAAGCCCAGGCTGTGTTGGCTACCAAACCTGACTTGGCTCTGCATGAGGGCTCCCCATGGTGCCTCTGCAGTGCCCCCAGACAGTCCTCCCCAGCCCTCCGTGGACAGATTGTGTTTGTTTCAGCTCAACGCATTCATTAGTTTAAAGTGGATGAGTCGATCTGATCAAACTTGGAAACACCGAAATAAACGTGCTGGGTTCGGCAGATGGCAGGAGCAGCCTGGCAAGCCGGGTGGACGATGGCAATGCCCCACAGTGAGCGCTCGCAGCAGCTGCTTCTCAGAGCCCTGGGACATGGTCTCCCTGTGCCCCAAGGCCCATAGTGCTCTCACCTCACAGTGCGGCACGGCGGGAACAGTGGCTGAGGCACCAGGACAGGCTCTGGGTGATGGGGTATGTGCTGGAGGCTGGATCTGCATCTCCTATCCTGTGGTTTTTCCCTCCAGCATTGCCTGGGGTTGCGGCTCAGGCTGGGGGTTTCTCCATTTTTGCTGCCCTACTGCTTTGCTTCTTCCAAACCCCCCTGGGAGCAAGCCCAGGAACCTATGCCACTGCCTCCATGCAGCTGGGAATGGGGTCCCCCACTCCCATTAACATTGCCTGAGACTGAGGATTTGCTGAGCATGTCCATCATAAAGCTCTGCAGTGTGGACAGTTATTCCTCATCATGAAGGAGAGCACTGGAAACAAGGGAAAATGGACCAGTGCACTACAGTACAGCTGCTCGATGAACATTTTACAGGGTATTTACTTTGCTGTGATGATGAAGTATCTCTGAAGTTCAAGCACCACTGTAATACATCTTGCCCATCTTTTCCGGCTCATTAATGCCTGAATCCAGCCTGGCCTCAAAGGGAGCAGCAGTGCCTCTCCTCTGGGATCTTACACCCTCCCCACTGGCAGAGAAAACCCCTCCAGCATTCTCAGGAGAGTCCTGGACTTGAGCCTGCTCCTGTCCTTCTCTACAGGGAGTCTGTGTCCTCCAGGCTGGTCACACTGAGAGCCCTTCCCAAAAGTTCCTATCCACCATCCACACTCTCCAGCACTGAGGGAGGGAAGGACAGAGGGACCCTGCAGTTGAGGTTTCAGCCAACAGAAGGCGAGCTACTGGAGACCTGTCTGCCAGGGGATCACTGTACATTGCTGTCACTCCTCCAGTTTCAGATTGTTTTGCCCCTTAAGTTTGGAGCTGCCCAAACTGGTTATGCCTTGAACCTTTTCCTTAGTTACATTTCTAATAGTTTTTCTAATGAGTCCCTTGTCTGTGTGAGGAGCTCCCACTGCCCTGGACCTGGAAGTAATGGTTCTATCTCCTACTGAGCAGAGTGGTAAGTTTGCCTAGGAGGGAAGGAGCTGGTTGCTCAGACCCCAGCACCAGTGTCCCTAAGCATGGATCCTCTGTATTTTATTCACTAGGGGACTGGACTCCAGCAGTAATATTCCAGCATGGATTTTAAATCCTCTGTGGGTGATTTCAGTTATCCTGGACAAAGTGGTCCTGGCAGCTCTGCTCTAAGACTAGATGGTGATAGGTGGTTGTGTGTTGGGTGCATCTCACTGCCCAGAGTGTGTTGCTGATGAACCAGAGTGGTTCTTCAGAAAATGCCGCACTGTCTTCCCCAGAGTCCCCATCCCTCTAAGGCAGGTGCTCTAGGGGCTGCTCTGGCTCCTAGTCTGCTTCTGTGCTGGATGAAGAGGCCATGAGCTTGGGCATTGGGAGATAAAAGCTCCATCCCTAGGTCTTCTCATGACTCCCTGTCATCTCGTTCTTGAGGCGTTACCCCTCTGTCCCTTGTGATATGTAATTGCAAGACAGATGTGGGGCTCATCAGACATGCTTGGGAGGGTCTTTCCACTGATGTTTTGCAGTGGCAGGAGCTGCAGTGTGGTGGAACATTTCCAGCAGAGGCAATAGAAGGCCTCTGTAATGTGTCAGGACAACCCTGGGCTGGCCTCCTGCTGCTGGAAAATGATGGGGCTCGGTTGACTCTTCTGTTTGCATTGCTCAGTCTGAGAAATGTGCTCCTGCTGACAGATACTTGGGGCTTGTTCCAGGGTCTTGTGAATACGTGGGGTTATCCAGGACACTGAAACGAACTGTTTTTAAAGAAACCCAAACAGGGCAGTCCTATGCTTTGCTTGGTAGAAGGTGACCTCCCTGCAACCAGGTAGTCATGGCTTCTCTCTCAGTCCCAGGTGAGTTTTAGAGTGACTTGGGAGTCAGCTGGGATGGAAAGGCTCAGATTAGTATCCAGGACTGAGAGAGCAAGATAGATTGCCTTGGTCCTGAAGAAAAAGGAAGTAGAGTGTATGGAGAGGTCCCCAAGCTGTGCTGGGAGGGTGTGGAGGTGCTATGGAGGTGGCCTGATGCCAAACAGGGAAGGTGGTACAGCAGTTTGTGATTTGCGATGAGCCCGGGATCAGATAACCACAGTGGTGATGCAAGGGTGTAGAAAGTGACAAGGGAGGGATGTTGGGGGTGATGGATCTGTGACCTCCTTAGTCTGTCCTTACCATGGTGGGGAAAAGGAAGCTGCTGTGGCTGACAAGTCTGATCACTTCTTGGTCTGTCTAAGCAGACTCAGTGTGCCGCTGGGCACTGGCTCACCTCAGCTCCTCCATTCTCCCAGTACCATGGATGAGACTTATCCTGAGGCTCTCAACCAGTCTGTCTGGCAGTCACAGCCCCATCTTTGCAGAGGTGGCCTGTGTCTGCTTGGCACCTGGTACAAACAGAGGAATTTTGAACTCTTCTGTCTCGTGAACTTTTTTTTTTTACCTACCCAAATGTCTTTCCGCCTCCCTTGCCAAGAAAGCGGTCTGATCAGCAGCAATTAACTAAGCAACTGCAGTAATGACCTTTATAGTGTGTTCTGTGTGGTCTCTCTGAATGCCCTCAAGAAGTATGCGCCAGATGTTTGGGGATTTCTGCTCTGCAGAGGTAGGACTAGGACATGACAAAGTGCAGCAGAAGATGCACTGGAGGGGCTGTGCTAGGCAGGCAGCAATGGTCACTCTGTTGAACTTCACCTGGGGCAAACCTCCACGTGCCTTGGCTCAGCAAGCAGTCATCCTAATGCTGCCTAGCAGATCAGGCGTGGGCTGTGGGACCAGCACCAGGGTCTCCCACCAAGGCTGCGAAACTTGGAGCTCAGCAGCTGATCTGTGGCTTTCCAGTTTCAATAGGTCCTGCAGGCCGCTGAGGCTGCCCAGGCTCATTCAGTGGTTTCATCTCAGCTCTTCTTGTCTTCCTGCTGTTCAACAGCACATCCAGGAAAACATCGGACTCAGGGACTGCTTTCCCATCCATCATCAGTGATTCTCTTTTCATTTGCTTTTTCAGGCTTCACCTTTTTAATCCAGCTGTCTCCTGCATTACAAATGTTCTTTCCTCAATTACTTACACCAAGCTGCAGGGCTGTCTCCATTCATCTCAGGAGCATGATGAAGCTGTGCATTCAGCCAGGGCTTCACCAGCTGAGTGCACGAGAACCTGCACCAGGAGCTGCCTCCTGCTTTGTCAGTCCCCAAACAGATTGCACTGGCATGAGGAGTGGTTCCACACTCTGCTTTCACCACTGACCACATTCCAGGTGGCTTCTGTCCCCTGACACATGGGCCCTGCAGGTGGAAACCTAGCATGGGAGCAGACTGCTCTCTTCAGCCTTCATCAGATAATTCAGATCAACACTTCCTATTCCCTCCCTCTCCTCTGGTGCTGGTGTGAGGATTATCTCTAAAAGGACATGAGGAAGAAAAGGTGCCTGGCTTTCTCAGGGGAAGCAAGTTGGAGATCAATCAGCTCATTTTGCTTTGGTGCATCAGCTGTTGAGTTCCTGTCCCATCCATGGGGCATGGGTTTGGGTTGGAAATACCCAGGCGGTGATGTCTCTCAGTGGATGCCTCTGAAGAAGCAGAACTCTTCAGAGTGCACGTTGCCTCTGGCCCCACATACAGGAGGCACAAGAAGGACTTCACAGGGGAGGAAATCCAGTGTCAGCTTGGAGCTGAAGTGCAGTTAGAGCTGGGAGGTGCCAGATCCCCTTAATGGAAGGAGAGGCTGTGGTGAGACATCCCACCCTGCTCTAATGTCTCCTGATGAGAACAGTACAGTCCTTCTTTCTACTTGTGATTTCAGGCTTCTGATATGAAATAGGAGCTTTTGGAACAATCCTTTAAGTCCTGTATCCTGCTCTTCTTAGAGCACCTCTACCTACTGCACTGAGGGGGCTGCAGGCATGGAAAGACAGGTCATGTTTGAAGGTATGTGCTGAGCTGCTCTCAGGTGCCAGGGCATGGTACAGCCAGTTCTGCTCAGCTGCTTTCCAGACTAGGGACCAGCTCAGACCATTCCTGCACCAGGGCTGCTTTATCCCCACTTCTTAATGCTCTTATCTTGAAGGCTCCCTTCAGATTAAAGCTCAGGCAGTTGGTTCCCTCCCTGGATTAATTGCAATGCAGTTTTCTTCCTCTAATCTGATCAGAGTGTAAGCTGCTCTTTTCAAAGTGCATGGGGAGTACAGATGTGCATGTCACTAGTGTGGTGAGACAGGCTGTCTGAAAGCAGTAAGAAGGATGGGCACTACTGACTGCTTTCATGGTTTGAATCCCATTTCTCTTCCGAGCCTTTGAGAGCAGCTGTGTGATGTCCCAAGTACATCAGCAGTCATAAGGTGAAGGTTTGCTTTGGAGCAGAGTGAGTTGCTCATCATGCTGCAGTCTGTTGACCTTACTAGGCACCCTTGTGAAGCTGAAGCCCAGTCTTCGATTTCTGATGGTCATGAAGGCTTTGGAGTCAGGGAACAGTGCTGTCAATTTCAACAGGACCCCAGCAGGGGTTCAGGTGACATCTGAGGATGTGACCTAAGCAGTGTGACCACCACCCATTCATGGTGGACTCATTTCCGATGAGCTCGTAAGTCCATGGCCATATGTGGAGCAGGGCTACAAAAGCCAGTGATGGACTTGCATCCCTGCCAAGTTCCTTCTTTCCCTCTCTGTTGACAGATGAGACTACTCCTTTTTTGCATGGCTGGCTCACTGCAAGGTCTCTCCCAGGGAGAGCGTGTGATGGGTCAGTCTCAGTCAGTGTGTTCCCAGGGAAGGCAGGGGCACGTGGGGAGCCAGAAGTGGCTGGTGGAAAGGAGTGCCCATGGGAGATACTGGATATGGGTCTGCTCTGTGATACATATGGAGTCTGGGTACTTGGGAGCAAGAGCATCTTTGCTGGATCCCTCCTTCATGGGGTGGGCCTGAAGGTACCTGGAGCTGGGGAATACTGAAGGAGGGGGAGTTTTTTGTGATGAGGAAGGGACTGGGGTTAATTCAATGCCTCCCTGGACTCACACTTATCTTTGTCCTCCTCAGCCCAAGGAGCTTGGTGAGCACGGTTACAGAGCTCCTGCCCGGCTCTGCCCACCCTGCAGCCAGCACATGGACCACCAACGTTCTCCAGCTTGCGAATGACAGCAGCATTCTGGCAGAAAAGTCACCTCGAAGAGCAGCATCCAGACTGTGAGTGCTCCGGGCACCGCGAACAGGGCAGGGCCTGGGGCAGAACCCCCATGGGGTCCCAGTCCTGCCCTTTGGAGTTTCCCTGGGGCAAAAAACAAGAGGAACCCATGGGTGTTGGAAATCTCTGGGCTTCTCTTGGAATGCTGTTGCCTTGTGAGGCAGAATGAGAGCAGCAGTGGAGGAGGAGAGGTACTGCTGGCAGGGTAGAGGGAGACGGTTGTGTCTGGAGTGCACAGGTGAGCTGCTGTGAGGTCCTGGCATGGCCCCAGTGGTCTGGGACAGAGGGTGGCTGGGTGTGTCTGGGAGCAGAGAGAGTTGTGATGGTGTCCACTCCAGGGGATGACTGTGATGCTGGGCAGTGGCTGGAGCAATGCCAGAGCACAGGATCATCCAGGCTCCTGGGGTGACTGCCCGGCAGATCCCAGGGCATCTGTAAGCCAAATGGCAAACAGACCCAGGAGGCACCTGCACCCACCAGGTGAGATCTGTAGAGCTGTGTCTCACTGTGGTTTGCTTTCTGCCCTCCACTGTTAGCCTGTGACCATGCATTCAACTGCACATGTGGTGGTCCCCAATGTCCCTGACTTGCTGTGGGCTAAGTGGGTAAGAGGAGGATGCAGATGTATGTTGCTTCCAGGAAGATGGGTGAGACAAAAATTTGGGGAGACCTGAGAGCAAATGGTCATGTTCCCCATAGGGCACAAAGGTGGATGGTTTCATGGGGCAGTGTCCTTAGGATAGGAGAAATCACTGGGAACACCCCTGGGCATTGGGAGAGCTCCACACCAGTGGGACTGTCCCTGTCCCACAGGACCTGCATGGCACAGTGGGAGCACCAGTCCCTGTCACCTCCTGCGAGACCAGTGGGTGGCAGGAGCAGGGTCCCACTCCTTGGCACTCACCCATTTGTCTCTTGCCCTTAACTGCAGTCGCTTGAGTTCTCTCTGGGTTTTCTGTTGTTTTCAGATTTGTTATTTTGGGGTTTTTTGTTTGTTTGGGTTTGGTTTTTTTTTTATGTAGATGACACATGTTTGGTTCAAAGCACTTAATTACCTCTTGGGCCGCGTTTCATTTATTCATTAAGATAGAAATTGGAGTTGTCAGGTTTGCTTTATTAAGCAAAAAAAAGTCTACATATACCTCCAAGGTGTGTGTGCCCAGCATCTCTCCTCCATGCCTCCCAGCCTGTGAGCACAGGAGTGGTGATGGGGAGCAATGGTCCTCCCTGGCAAGTTGTTGGCACATGCCTTGGAAATGGGAAGAGGAATTGAGGTGCTGGTGCTAAGCCCAGTTACCACACTGCTGCCGTGGAGATGCTGGGAGAAAGCCCTGTGCCAGGTACTCTGGCATACAGCAGGAATGCTTGAGATGGGAGGGGCTTGCAGCCTAACCCCTATGTGCCCAGGCAACCATAGTCCTGCCTGCAGTGGGCTGCTGAGTGGGAAGGGGGGGACAAGGTGTTCCTCAGGCTATGTGGTGCCCTTGGCACCTGCCCGGCATGCTGGGGAAGCTGTGTCATGGGGCAGAGACAGGCGTGGTTCTTTCTCTCTAACCTGGATGAGAGAAGTGCCCTGGTGCTGTGTTTGCTTGTGTTCTTGTGAGGGTCCAGGCCAAGAATGTATGCACAGGACATGCTACTGTCCTGCCTGTGTGACTGGAAAGTACCACTGTGTTGGTATGGTGGTGGACTCCACAGTGGCATTTAGGGATGCTGTGGCTGCATAGTGTGTTGGTCGTAGTGTGTTGATCAGCAGGTGGTGGTGCCAGCATGTAGCAGATGATGTTCCAGGAGGCAGGTGGCAGAGCCTGGGATAGCCTGAGCACAGCTGCACTGCTCAATTGTCTTCCTGTGTCCTTTAGAGCGTGGCCAGGCAGTGGGTTGGCATCCAGGATGATGATTCAGTGACACTCAGGAGGTAGGAGCAGTGGGCATCTCCTTGTTGCTAGAGCTGCCCTCCCCACTGTGAAGGGCACATGGCAGGAGCAGAATACAGTGGTGGGATGTGTGGTGCTTCAGTGGTACAAGCCACCTGTGGGCGCCTCTGCCCTCCTGTGTTGTGGGGCAGGCTGGAAATGAAGGACCAGCCCCACCCTGCACCTCCTCCCAGAAAAAAAGGTGTCCCCTCCTCACCAGACCAGCCTGGTAGCCTTGGCTGGGGTTTGTGGTTGGTCATTTTCTCCAAACCTGGAGAGGACACTTGTGCAGGCCAGGCCTGGTGTGTGTCCACTCTCAGTCAAACTCGCCGTGAGCAACCCTTGGAACACAAACATCCTCACAGCCCTGCCTGCTGCTGCTGACAGCAGGGCTCTGCAACTGATGCCGGTGCCTTGGACTGCAAATCATTGTCTTGCCTCTGGAGTAGGGTGAGGGGGAGCTCAGGCGCAGAGAAAAATTGTGTCCAGTTCTGGGCAACGCCGTTCAAGAGGGAAAGTAGCTACTGGAGAGAGTCCGGCACAGGGCACCAAGATGCTGAAGGGAATGGAGCATCTCCCTGCAGAGGAGTGGCTAAGAGAGCTGGGACTCTTTAGCCTGGAGAAGAGGAGACTGAGGTGGGACCTTATTCATGTCTATCAATATGTTAAAGGTGAGTGTAGGGAGGATGGAGCCAGACTCTGCTCAATGTCATCCTTGACAGGACAAGAGGCAATGGGAGTCAGTTGGAGCACAAGAGTCTTGGGGTAAACAAGGAAAGACTTTTTCCCAGTGAGGGTACCAGAGCCTGGAAGGGGCTGCCCAGGGAAGTTGTGGAGTCTCCTTCTCTGCAGACATTCAAGACCCACCTGGATGCATTCCTGGGTGACTTGGTCTAGGTGATCCTGCTCTGGCAGGGGGTTTGGTCTAGATGATCTTCTAGGTCCCTTCCAACCCCTAACATTCTGTGATTCTGTGAATACATGAGGGCTTGGCACAAAGTCGGGGTGCAGTCTGTTTGGGAAGGACTAGGGGCTGGCTTACCTACAAAGTCTGCTCTTGAGTACAGAAGGAGGTGGTGGAAGAGAAGGGGACAGTGAGTACTTATTACACTGTTCAACCCAGCAGCTGGCCTGGTTTGCTCCCAAGAGGAATGTACTCCATGAGCACATCTGTAACACAGTATGGCTGAGGACCCAGCCATCCCCAAGTGTCTGGTGTAGCCCAGAGCAGTGGTATTTCTGCATGGGTGAGGGTTGGCTGAGGGAGGGTGTTCTGAGCTATTCAGCCTGGAGAGTTGCTAGCACTGAACAGTGTGAATAACATGGAACCACAAAACCTAGCACCTGACTCGGAGATTCAGGCCCTTCTTTCAGAGGGAAGAGGTCTGGCCTGCTTGCGGAGTCAGCTTTCACTCTTGAATGTGATGAGCTTGTGGGATTGTTTCGTTTTCCATATTGAAGGCCACTGGTGGAGACATCTGTACTTCTTCTGGAAGCTTACTTGCTTAAGAACTGCATCAAAGCAAAGGACAGACTTTAAGTCTTGGTGTCTGTTGCCCCCAGCCTCATGTTTTCAAAAGAGTGTCAGTGCCCAGATCTTAGCAAATCCATCTTCTGGCTGTCACACCTTCTTCCCTGTCCCCCAGACACATACTGGAGCTAACAAATGGAGATCCTAATAGTTGCCTGGTTACGTTCCTTGATAGATATCAACCCAGACAGCCAATGGATTTGGGTTGTGTGTAGATAAACTGTGGAAGGACAGATGGCCAGGTGAACGGATGGATGGATGAATGGTTTGTTCTGAAAAGTTGAGCTGAATACATTTGGAGAGGCGAACAGGTGGATGCTGTGACAGGGAGGATGGGACCGCAGAGGCAGACCTGCAGGGCTAGATTGGCCAAGGGCAGGTGGATCTGGCACCTGCTGATCCCACGTGTCCCCATGGTGTTTCTTATCAGAAGTCTTCGTGCATGAAATCCACCCCAAGGTCCCTGCCCCAGCAATGGCTCTCTGCTGCTGGGGATTGCTACCCCTTGGTTTCAGGTTTTCTGGTTTCATTCCTTTCTTTTTCCTCCTCATCTCTCATCAGCATGAACAGTTCCACTAGGAGCAGGTGGACTGGACCAAGAAAGCAGGCATTTTCTGTCCCTTGGAGAGAGCCCTTCTGAGAGCACTACCTCCCTCATTCCATCCCCTTTTTGCTTGGTTTCCAAGGACCTAGAGAGAGAAAGAATCATGGCTTTGGGAGGCAGTATTTGCCTTCCTTGTGAGAGGCTCCCAGTCCAAATGCTGCCTCTTTTGGGAGAAAACTCCCTATGCATGTGCAGAATCTCAGCTCCATGGTACTCCTGTCCCCTTCATCACCCTAGGGCTGAGCCCTCCAAAGTCTTGACACCTGTAAAGGACTCTGCAGACACTGTCACTGGACTGTCACACTCCCTCGGCCCCTGAGCACCTGTGTGAAGGAGCACAAAACCAGTCTCTCTCTCTCTTTCTCTGGGTGGTGGTGGCCAACACTGAGTAAGGTGGTTCCTAAAAAACTTGTTGATGGGGGAACTTGAGCACCAGAGAACGTGGGGATCATTTTGCTGTGGATTTCCAAGAGATGTTCATAGCCCAGTAGTGCTGAGTGTCTGGCAAGAGAACTTGGTGTTGGGTGTGTGAGGCAGGTGGTGGGCATTGGGGATTTGTGCATGTGGAGATGCATTTACTGCTTGGGATCATCAGTAACCCAAACGGCTGGCAGCAAGCAATCACAGTCCTGGGGGCTCAGAGCACACGGCCCCTCTACAAACCAGGCAGAGACAAGCAGCTGGCCCAACAACATATGCCAAAAACGGGAACAAATCCCCCTAGTCCAGTTTTCTCCCATACTGGGTCCTCCAACTGGTCTGCCACAGGGGCTGTGCAGAAAGCGCAGGGGAGGCTGCTGGACCCTGCCCATGCCTCTGCAGGGCACCAGCAGCTCCTGGCAGTGCCCTGGCCCACATCACACAGGGTCTGCAGCCATGCGCCACCAGTGCTTTGCTCCCACCAGTTCTCATAGCTCTCGCTCTGCTGTCAGCCAGCCTCTGCAGACCGGGAAGCCTCTTCCTTCTGCCTTCTCCAGGTTGGAAGAGAGAGCTCAGACAGGGCTCTCTGTGCCAGAGGCGAGTGCAGGAAAAAGGGTGTGGATGGGTTCTGCTTCCAGCTGGTCTGTCTGCTAGGGAAGCTTCGTCCTTATCAACAGAGCCAGGCTCTCCCAGGGCCAGTTCCAGAACCTGCCTGGGGCAGGAGAAGGTGCCACTGCTGTTCCAGACCCCTTTGCACTCTCTTTGGAGCAGTTGTTTTCCTTCCAAATAGCACTGCAGTATTCGAGCGAGAAGGGATTTGCATTGCAGAGAGAAACCTCCCACCCGGCACCAAGCAGCGCGTGGGCCACGGGCAGAGCTGGGAGCAGCTGCGTCACTTTGCTGTAACCACCCAGTCTTGGCCACCGTACAGCATGGGCTGGGGCACTTCCTGACTTCGGGACCCCAACCCCGCTAGGTGGACTTGTGAGGGTGCCCGTGGGATCCCCTGTCCAGGGGCCGTGAAGCAGATGCTGCTCTCAGCTGGTCTGCAGCTTTCTGCCTCCTGGTAACATGCTTTATTTATTGTCCCCATCCGCAGAGTGGGGACAGGGCTGCTGGCTTCACTTGGACCCTTCCTGGGAGACCAGGACATGGAAAGCACTGTAAAGGAGGTAGAAGCAGTGAGATTTTCATGTCTGTGATCCAGCAGACCAGTGTGTCACCAGAGAAAGTGTGCGGATGCTTTGGCAATGGGTCACTAGAGAGCGGGCCTGGAGGACTTGGAAATGCCACAGATTAGTCCTGCAGCAGCAGAGAGGACACCACTCCTGGTCCCCTCAGCTCTGAGCATACTTTGCTTTCTTTCTGGGACAGTGAGGATGGCTGGTGGAGGCTGAATTTGAAGGGGTAGTGTGTGCTTGGTCTTGGCCTTGCTCTGGGCTAGGTGAGAGGGGGCACCATCCCCAGATTTGGAAACCTGTGCAGCCCACATGTTCTCTCCTGAGGTGGAAACTATACTTTCTGCTCCCTGGGGAGGCTTTTGCACCACCTGGAGAGAGAAGGACCTCTCTGCCAGGCACAGCATAGCTATTTGTGACCTTCTGAGTCTCTCAGTGGGGCATAAATTGTTTGGGTGATCCCAAGGTCATCCCTTAATGAGCACTGCTGCTGCTGTGCACCTTGGGCTGCTGACCTTGCCTTCAGCCTGGAACAAGCAGGCTGTGTTGGCTTCCAAGGGCTTTCCCTCAGACCGAGGGTGAACCTGGGGATGATCTGCAGGGAAAGCACTGCAGTTGCTTGGCTACAGGTGCCCCTGAGCCCAGTTGGGACCAACATCACTTTTATGGCTGAGTGGAAGCAGCCTCCCAGCATAATCCTCTGTCTCCTCCCACCCTCATTCCTCCAGTACCCAGCTGAGTGTGGGGTATGAATCCCATCCCTGGGCAGTGGGAGCAGAGGGAACACTCTCTCAAGCTGTCACCTTGAGCTGTCACCTTGAAGAGTCAGAGCTGTGGCCTGCAAGGGAACAACTGCTGGCATCTGGGAGCGTTGAAGTCCCAGTTGCTGAAAAGGTTAAAGGAAGGAAGCCATGATGTGAAACCCCACAGGATTTATCTTCCAGGACCCAAAGGGGCTTTCATTGATCTCCTTGTGATTTGCACATGGTTGCTGAGTTGCTTTTGCCCCTCTGTATTGGAGTGTGCTGGGTTTCTGAGCAAGCTGGCCAAAGGGCAGCTGAAGTTGTGGTGGCTCAGCACAGAGGGCTCTGTGTGGCCATGCATTGGGGGACGCTGTCCAGCCTCTGGAAGTGAGAGTGTTCCTCCTTGACGGTCTCTGCTCTGCGCTACAGACAAGATCGAAGAGGGGGTGGTCTGGGATCATTGCTTTGTGCCAAAGCAAAAAGGAGGACATGCTGCGCCCACCACAGGGTAGTGTAGGAGGGGAGGAGTTTCTCTGGCTTGCAAGGGGAGGCAGAAGACCCTTCAGCCTCTTGAGAACTGGGACCTCACTGGAGGGATGTGTTTTCTTGCTGTCTGCACAACTGTCAATGGAAAAGTCTCAGTACAGACTTCAATGCTCAGAAACACTGTGGGCTGGGACATTTTGGGGAAGATTTTTAGCTGCAGCAAAGAAATTTGGCAGCTTGGAAGCAATCTAATCATCCTTCTCCCATATGCTTGGTTCTATTTAAAAGGGAGCATGTACCCGATTTCTTCCGACCAGCACGGTGACATTTCCAGAGTGCGTTTGGAAATAAATTTGGCATCCGCTGTCACAATCTCAGATTGAGCCCAGTGCAGCTAATTTGGGCTCTGAATGCCTTTGCCTCTGCAGAGCACTTTTCCCTGCTGACAGATCCTACAGTCAGCAGTGGCAGGGTTTTCTTCCTGCAGCCAGGGTGTCACAGGCGCCGGCTGCGCTTCAAGGACTGAAGGGCACAAGCAATTTGGTTACTGGCTGGTGGCTCAAGTCTCTTTTCAACAACTGCTGAATCTAAAGAGGCCATTCCTGAATGAGTGGTGGATGTGTGCCTGCCTCTCCCGAGCTGCTGTCTTCCCAGCATGGAGGCAGAAGGAGCAGTGGATGCTTGGGCTCATCCTGCCAGCCTCCCAGGAGAACTAAGGCAGTCTCTTTCTCCATGCCCACTAACAGAACACCCATCCTCATCCAAGCTCTCTGATCTCCAAAGACCTCTCCGAGAACAGTCCTGCACCCTGTCCAGCCCAGGAGTGACAGCCCATGGAGAGGCATTTAAGGTCTTCCTCACGTTCTCTCTCCCATTACACAACAGTTGCCTGGTCTGAGGTGATACCTCAGCAGGATGGAGCAATGTTGTGCATGGCAGCACTGCCCCACACTGTGCTGGGTGCTATGTGAAGGTGTAATGAAGCCCATATCTACCTCTCCGCAGATCAAAACTGTCAGGAAAGTGGGTACCACTTGTACCCATCTTGTGGGAACATGCATTGGGTACCCGGGTGGGTAAGCAAGCCTGTCTCCATCCTGCAGACGTATCTCTTCTCTCCTCAAGATAGGTGAGCATGGCTCTTTACCTCCTGGTCTTTGCCTCTGCCTGCAGCCACCCCTTGCTCCCTCAGCTGGAGGCCAGGGATAAGGTGGAGCTGAGCTGGTGGTCCTGAGGGTACCATGGGGAGTCTGGGGCTGTGCTGCAGCCCTTGTGCATGTCACCAGTGGTGACAGCAAGGGGCAGTGCCAGGCGGGTGGAAGGGTGTTTGGAGGGAAATGTCACTGGGATGCTTCACAAACAATTTTGATACTTTTTTAGTCTGTCTCAGTGTGTTAGGCTGGGGTAGATGGACTCTCTCTAGACTAGAGGTCAGGTGCCATGTGTCTGTTCCCTCTGCTCGCCCAGTTCCTGCTTGGTACCCCTGGCTCCACCAAGCCCTGTCCTGCCCATGGCTCTGACCCAAGCTGCAGGTGCACAGAGGTGTGGAGACACATGACCACTCATGGACAGTCTTCTTTCTTCCTGCTGGTTTTGGTCTCCCCCAGTGCTGCAAAAGGGCATTGGGGTGAGGGTAGAAGGATAAAGAGGGTTGAAAAGCATATGGTCAGATTAATGCTTTATCTCTGCCTCCCAGCTATACATGTGTTCCTTCTCTGCCTATGCCATTAGCTTCGTTAGCACCACTGGAGTGGTGGATTAAATCCAGTGAGCTGTGCAATGAACCTCATTGCTTCAGTCAGTTTTAAAGATTATGGTGAATTATGTAGATCAGAATCAGATGGCAATCCAGGCATGGCCTGATGTCTCAAGGGGGTGACAGGACTGTAGCTTTGCCATTCAGGAGGTTTGATGTGATCTAATTAGATGTTCAAACAGACCCTCCTGGCCACAGATCTGCAAACGCCTGCCCACGTTTACCACGCCCCTCTCTGTGCTCAGCTTTGCTCAGTCTCTGTAAACAGCAAGGACCAGGCAAGGCTTGAGGACAGAAAGTGGCAGGAGATGTTGTGATTAGTGTCCAGATGGCACAGGGTCCTAGAGTCATGGAGGAAGTCAGGGAAGGAAATAAAGGTAGGAAATGAACAGATCCCTCCTGGCCTCAGGTGGGAGATGTCTCCCTCTGCCCAGGCTGAGCAGTAGGGGGTTGCAGCAATTTGAATGGGAGCAGGTTCCACCTCTGCTTCCCACTGTGCAGTGGACTGCAGCCCTGGCTGGGCAGGGGCAATGTGCTGCTGCAGACATGCAGCCCTGCACTGCTTCCGCTGGACTGGGAGCAGTGCTGCCTGCTCTGGGGGTGAGATTTCATGGGGGCAGAGGAGAACCCAAGGATGGAAAAGGCAGGATCCCTTACTGACCTTGGGCCATGCTGGTCCAGTTCAGACATGCCATCTGCTGCTTGCACCTTCCCAGTACTCACTTCCTACTGACCTGGGCAGACATATATGGTATTTTTCCCCCATCTCTCTCTTTTTGAGCCCATTTGCTCCTCCATTGCTCTTCAGTGATACAAAGTGCTCTGTACGTGAGCAGTAAAACCCAGAAGAAGCCCAACTGCCAGCAATGCCTGATGGAAGTCCCATGGCCCCAGGGACAGGTGAGCATCTGGTGATGAGCCTTTGGGAGGTCTCACCAGTCCCCAGCACCCTCTTGCCAGCACCCTGGGTAGTTCAGATTAGTCTAACCCAGACTGACTAGTTTCAGCCGGAGCAGTGCTGGGCATGGGGCTATTTCTGATCAGTGATGGAAATACAGAGCAGCCATTGGTATGAATCAGGTTAATTTTAGCATAGGCTATCTCTGCCCCTGAGCCAAGGCCATTCTTGCTTCAAGCCCACCAGGGCTGAAATACCCTTCAGGCACAAAACTCCCTGGTCTTCTGCAGCCCGAAGACAGCAGGGAGGGCTGGCTTGGATAGACTGTGGTGGCTGCTCAGCAGCACCTCTGGCACCTCCAGTGGGCATCACTCACCTTCCTGGCATAAAAGAGGGGAGGCAAAATCTGTGTTGGGCATACAGCAAAACAGGAAAGGTCTGGCTAGTCTGGGTTATTTAAAAGGTCTATGAAGAAATGGGTGACAGATGTAGTCTCCATGACAACCCACAGCTGGTCGGGCGGGAATTAAAGGGCACTGTGCTTCAATGGAGTGTCAGCATCTCAGATTCATCTACTCCTAGTAACTTGAGTAATTACAGATGCACTTGAAAATGTACAGATCAAACCATTCACTTGCTTATAAGCCCTTTGGAGATAAACAAATAGAAGGACAATCATCCCAATGGCTTCTTTTCTACTAGATCTCCTGGCTTCCAGCAGCGTGTTTCCAGAGCAGCCCTTCCCTGGACATTGACGGTGGGACATGTGAATGGTGAGACCTCATCCGTTTGTTTTTTAGGAGAAGGAGAGCTGCACGTGACTTATGTGTTTTGGGCTGTGTTGTTTGGTAAACTGATGGTTTGCAATGAATGATCCGGGCTCCAAGCCAAGCAAATTAACTGTAATAGGTAGAGAGCAATTAATGGCAGGTTTTACTGAACACCATCTCACAAAGGCTCTGCCCCATGACGTGGGCTTCCCTCACTGTAAGGACCCAAGTCTAAAGGTTTCCTTACATCAGGGGGGTTTGTTACCAAATGTCTGCTCAGCCCTACACTAGGGCAGAATCTGCTCCATTTAAATTGGTGAAGGGACTTTGTCAATGTAAGGGAGAAACAAATTGGCCTCTCCTCTGAAAAAATCTTTGCCTGTTATTACTATAATAAGTCTCCAAATCATGTGTCTGAATGGGCTGAAGGGAAAAATCTATTTTTCTCTCTGTTTTTTTAGGCTGCTGCCTGTGTGACAGTCGCTCTGCAGTCGCTGTGCTGGGTTCTGCGTAAAGGTAGCAGTTTTTCCTGTTGTTTGTGTGGGTTTTTCACATGGCAACAGCAGAGAGAAAAATTTATTTTTTTTTATTTTTTTTTTTAAGAAGCAGCAGAAAATGTGATTGTAAAAAGCAACTCACATTTGCAAGAAAGAGAGGGAGAAAGGGTCAAGAACGCAGACATCAGTGTACCTCACTCCTTGCATTTTGGGGCCACTGTGGTTGTGCTCTTCTCAGACAGCCAGGACCAGGCATGTTGTCTTCATCATCTGTCCCAGGGTCACCCAAAAAGAGACGCCCCCAGTCTGGGGCTGCCTGGGTGCATTTCCTAAATCACAGACTTACAGAGTCACAGAATGGCAGGGGTTGGAAGAGACCTCGAAAGATCAATGAGTCCAACCTCATCTGCCAGAGCAGGATCACCCAGGGCAGGCCACACAGGAACAGATCCAGGCAGGATTTGAAAGTCTTCAGAGAAGGAGACTTTACAACCTCTCTGGGCAGCCTGTTCCAGGCTCTGTCACCCTCACTGTGAAAAAGTTTCTCCTCATGTTTCCATGGAACCTCCTTTGTTTCAGCTGCATCCATTGCCCTGTGTCCTATCATTGAATATCACTGAGCAGAGCCTAGCTCCATCCTCCTGACACACACCCTTTACATATTTATAACTATTAATGAGGTCAAGGCAGAAGCAGGTCAGCCTGAGGCTAAAATCTTGCGGGGAGGCTCTGGGTGTGCTGTGCTAGAAAGGACTTGGGGTTTGGCTGCCTTGATCATCAGGCATCCTTTGGAAATCTGAGGCAGGAACCAGGAGAGGTCTGGCTCTTCCTGGCCACCAAGAGCCATGCAGGGCTCTGAGCTGGCAGGGAAGGTGCACGTACCAGTGTGCCCAGTGCTGGTGCAGCTCCAATGTGCTGAGTGCCTGACCAGTGTCCACAGACGAAGGTGCCACCCCGACACCCCAGTGCACTGCAGCTCTACCTGTCCCATGTAAGGGCCATGAACTCTTCCCTTGCTGCTTGTTCCAGGCTGCTCCTTCCCAATCCTCCTCACTCTGGACCTGGCCATGGCCGGAAACCACGTGCAGCCACCAGACTCACTGTTCTGCTCCCTGCCCACCGGGCTGTAACAGCCACTGTGCTCCCCTGGGAAACTGTTCCCTTCTTTGGTCCATCACTTCACTCCCACGGCTGATGCATGCGTCACTTTTTTCCCCTTTCTTCATACAACTGCCCTTTAGATATTTATATAGTGTTATAATGTTCCCCCTCAGGCATCATCTTTCTAGGCTATACAAATTAAATTCCCTTAGTCTCTGCTCATAAGTCATCCTCGCCAGTCCTTGTATCAATTTGGCTGCTGTACTCGGGGTGTTTTTTCCTTTTCTGTGTGCAGTGTCTCTCTCCTTGTAAAAGCCACACTGAGTATTGTAAGGCATATTTACTACCACAGTGAAAAATAGGATTAGGATCTGTTTTGTCCAGTGAAGAATCATTCTGGCCTCATACCTGCAAACAAGCTGCCTTTCGGCAGACTGGCAGCTCGGTGCCATAGCTCCACTCAGTTGCTGCCGACTCTCTGGTCCATGCCTGCTCTGTAGGTAACCACATGGTTGCTTCTACCCAGTTACCTGTCCTTCTTCCCCTCTGGGAGGGTCATAGAAGGAACCCAGAGTGCCAGTCTTGTTGTACACAAACTGGGAAGTCCTGCCTAACTTTCCCTGGATTCCATCTTGGCTTGGGGTGGCCACGAGATGCTCCTCTGCCTGCTGGCTTGTGATAGCCCCTCATCTGAGTACTCCCCCAGCTTGTGTGCCTGGTGCCCCCACTGCAGACAGCTGGGCAGTGCACTGGGAATGTCCCACCTTGGGCACAGTGGGGGTTTCTCTGTTCTGATGGACACACCTGGCTTGGTCAGCAGGGGGACAGTTGAGGAGCACAAGGGAAGGTGGGATGGTCAGCTACAATTTCTGGTCAGCAGTTCACTTGCAAGCACTCGGAGAAGGCAGCTTTCAGGAAACACTACTGCAAGAAGTGACCAGAGCATTGGTGTGTCCTTAACCCGTCAGTGAATGGCTGCCTGGAGAGATCTGTGGGTAAACACTTGTACTCTCTGCCTCAGACTCCTGCATGGCTTCGCTTAGTGTGGTTTTCTTCTGATTACACTTGGCTGTAGCAGAAGAATGGACAGGGAAAAAAACCCCATTAACACAGACCACCCTCTGCAGCATGACAGAGGCCATGGCAGAGCAGTAACAAGTGCTTGACAGAGAATAAACTCATTCACACAGCAGCTACATTCTATTTGATTCATATTTTCCTCAGGAAAATTAGATTTCACCTCCAGCTGTTGCTGCTTTTTTACATTCAGTATAAAGCTAACTGAGTAATGTGTGCTAATGGGGTGCCCCAAAGCAATGCTGCCAGGGTTTTCATGCCTGTCTAGTAGAGAGCCTGGCTCTCACCACTCTGCTGTGGTGATCTCTTGGGAGGAACTGTTGTAAATTTGGGAGTTCCCATCAACCAGAATGGTTTATGCAATTCCTGCCACCATGTTTGGGGTTTGTCCTTATATTTGATCAGGCTGCATATTCATCTAGTTGTACTCCTGGGGGTCAGCCAGCTTACTGGGGTGAAATGAGCTGCCTCGGGGTTCAGGGCACTGCTATGGAGAGAAAAGGGGCAAGCTGTACCATGCCTCCAGCTGGAGGATTTTCAGCCACCATTTGGCAGTCCTTCCTCCTGAAGGATTTTGTACTCCCTTGATCTCTCTTCTCCTCCTGACCTCTCCCTCTGTATGCCAGCTTAGGCTTCTCTCTTGGTTTTTGCCTGCAGGGTGCCTTCTTGGGTGGTGGTGTCTGAGACCTGCATAAAGACTGGGGAGGATCACTCCATCCTTTCATACCCTTCATGCCTTCCTTTGCTTGAGTTGCTTACTGGTGACTGTCACCTCCCCTAGGGTTGGTGAGTTGTTGATGAAGCATCAAACACCTCTGACTGTGAGAGGCTGGACCTGAATCTGCACAGACACTGCAAGCTCCAGGCACTCCCAGGGGCAGCATGGCAAGAGGAGGTTGTGTGGCTTCAGCAAGTGTAGCAGGAGTCTGAAAAGTAAGAGTCTCAACCTCACGCTGTCAACCTCTGGTTGGCAGCCATCCTCCTGTTCTGAGGATCCCACAGCTCCCATGAGGTAGGGAAACCTCACTCAGCACTCAGTCCTCATCACACCTTTGTTCCAGTGCCAGTGCTCTGAAAAGGCTCAGATTTCCCATCTCCAAGCACCCATGGTCCTGCCTGCACCTTCCCACCTGCTGCCTGGTAGGGACACCTCTGGACTACACACCAGCCCAGTGTCAGGGACTGATTTCCACCGCCCAAACAGTGAGCAGCCTGCAGTGCCCTGGGCTGCCACAGCCTTCCTTCCCCATTGCACCATACCCCTCCCAGCCTTTGCCAGCCTCAGTGATCTTGGGCAGTCACCTGAAACACCACTGTATTACAGTCTCTCCTTCATCCTTGGCATCTCCATGTTTCATCTTGGAAGACTTGATATTAAAAAACGTTTCATGAGACGTGGTGAGGGGATTATAGAAGTCAAGTTAATAATGTGTTTCACTTTGCAGCTTCCCTTTAAGCAGAAACTGGAGTGAGTTGCCTAAACAGGTGGGAACCCATGCATGACAACATACAGACCAACTTTTATGGCTTGGAGAGTTTTTCAAGGTATTAAAGTTAATTAAGTGCTAATTAACTTAAATACTCTGAAGTATCCCTGTCATAGCAACCTTGTGTATCAGAGTCTGCCTGATTTATATTACTGTAAGTTCACTCTTTACATCAGGGCACTCTGCTTTCTGGATTCGCTGCAGCTTTGCTTCACACATCCAACCTGCCCGGAGGCCAATGGCTCTGGCCAGAACGTGGCCCCGCTGCCGGAAAGGAATCAAGTGTATTTATAATTGGAGAGCTGCGTTGAGCTGTGTGGAAGTGAAACATGTATCTGGGAGCGAGTTCCATGCCCATCACAGCCAGTAAAGTCCCTATAGGGTCCCATGTAGACCTCAGGACCTGCCCCTGACTGCTTCAGCATTCCTCTGAACACCTCTGACCCCTGGGTGGTGTTTGGTGGTGGAGCAACAACAAGCGCCGGCAGGGAATCTGCAGCCTGGGCAGTGAGTGCCTGGCAGCCTCATGCTGGCATCCTGAATATTTGAGAGTGCCCAAACCCTTCTGCTTTCATGGCCTTTTCCCTTGAAGAGGAAGATCTCTATGGGATTTGTCCTTTTTTTAAATGCCACAGCAGCAGCCCGAGTCTCTGCTCTCCCTCGGTGCTTCTCTGACTTCCACTCACCGTCTGGTCACGTTGGATTTGACACATTCTTTTGATGTCTCTGTTTAATTCAGTCAGGTGATGCCTGCCGGAAAGCAAAGAGTTACCTCTTTAATGGTTCAGTAAGGCTTTGGGAAGAGTGGAGTTGGGAAGATTAATCCTGAAATTAAAAACCCTTTCTTTCCATTGGCAAGGTTGGCTGAAAAAGGAAACCATTAAATTATTGGAAAGGCAGAAAATCTGTGTAGGCCATGTAGGTTTGGAAACCTAAGAGCTGGTACAGGAGCAGAGGATGTCAAGGAGGATATATGATACGATTTAAACCCATCAAATTGATTCTGATCTCCATGGCAGGAGTTTCCACTGGAAGTTAAGGCTGCCAGGTTCTTTCTGACGAGCCACGCCTGAATTCAGAAATCTGGGTTCCAGGGTTGTTGTTCAACCTCTCTAGATTTCTTTCCCTGGCACTTTTGAGTTTCTGCTCCAGGTGTAAGAGCGACATGAAATCTTGTTTCCCAAGCTCTTGCAAAGCTGTCAGCATCAACAGGAAAAGTACAGCATAAGGGCAAGGAGCAGAAGCCTGGATAGCTCAACCCCCACCTCTGCCGAGTGCCAAAACACAGGCAGAGCAAACTGAGCCCAGGCTGTCTGCAGAGCTCAGCCCACAAGTACAACAGTGACGAAACTGCTGCCCGAAGGGAAAATCCCTGAGTGGGACAATTGGTCTCCATCCTTTTGAATTGCACAATTTAACCATCCTTTGCTTTTATTCAGACATAAAGCATCACTTTAAAAAGCAAGAGAGTGAGGGTTTATATTGCCCTGAATGCAGGAGAGGGAGAGAACAGATTTTCTGCAAGGCTGGCAAAGGATAATTAGCAGTTTAGCCATTATAATCTGATATTTGCCCTACCCTGTCCCCCTCCTTCTCTGGCTTCTCCTGTGCTATGGACAGTTGCTGTGGGTGCCCCTCGCTTGTCTTCCTGGCATGTGGCACACACACCATGCTGGTGTGCTCTGTTTTCTAGCTGTCAGGAGGCAGCTCATCTGCCCTGGGTGCACATCATCCTGGGCACCTTGACCTTGCCAAGACAGGGGCCAAGCCAGGCTCAGACCTGAGGAAGGAATGGATTTCAGTTGATAATGGGGACTAGAAGAGGGCATTTTACTAGCCATTACAAAATGAAAGCTGAAAAAGCCTCAGGGATGTTAGAGACATCTGCCAGGACCAGGCTCCACTAAAGGCACATGTTGAGCAGCTCTGAGGATCTGTCATCTCTCAGAGCTGGAGGTGAGCTTCACAAATAGGTCTGAATCCCAAACCTGCTGAAGACAGGCATGACCAAATCAGTGCTGGGCAGCTCCATCTTCTCAAAGTAGGTCACTCTTCTCTGGTACCCGCCTGTATCACAGTTGCCAAGTTCTGCTGGTATACAGTGAAAGGTCTGTGGATGGTTGGTGCTGTCAGACTGGGATGGAGACTGGTGGCACAGGGGCACTAGCCCAGGTTGGTCCCTGTGCGTGACACTCAGGATGCTGGAAAGGAGCAGCTCTCCAAAGGTCAAGCTAACACAGTCAGAAAAGCCCTTTTAGTTTTCAGAAACAGAAACTGTCCTACACTAATGCTAGTTAAATTTTACAAGCATCTAAAAATTCAATCTGAGTTTATAATCTCCTTTGCCAAAGCCACGGGCATCTGAGAAATAATTTGTTTTCCTCCAAGTAAAGAGGCTTTGGAATAATTAAAGCAAATGATGGGTTCTTTACTCCACCCAGGCCCCAGCAGAGGCAAGGCCGCAGCTCATCCCCGCCTCTTGTGTTCCCCAGTGTGCCAAGCCACAAAGCAGCCGGGTGCTTCTCCCTTCTGCCCCACTGAGCAGCTTCTCCAAGCTGCTTCTGTAGATACTGAGTTTTGCTCCTTGCAGCAACATTTGAAGAAGGAAGAGAGAAAGGCAGACAAGAAGGTGTCCTGGTTGGAGTGAGAACAGAACTGTTTCTGGTCAGTGATTTCACTTCCTAGCTCAAGTTTTCTCCCTCCCTGTCCTGCCCTGGCTGCAGCAGCAGCTGGTGGCACAGGCAGTGGCTGCTCCCAGCAGTGAGAACACCCAAGGCCACTGCTGAGGCCTGTACCCCAGGCTGGAGGGACAGAAAGTGAAAGGTGGTACCTGCAGGGAGGGGCGGCCAGGACAGGGGACTCCAAACTGTCCAATGAGTTATTCCAACCCACAGACAGCATATTTGGTATAAAGCTGAGGGATCCAGGGGGTCTGTGGCTCCTCTCCCCTCTCTCTGCCCCCTCTCTGCACTTTGCCAGCTTTGCTCAGCTCGACTCCTCTGCTGCTTCCTTCCAGCACCCACAAAGGATTCTGCCTGTTCTGATTTTCACCCCTGATCTGTGTGTTCCTGAATCCAACACCAGAATCCAGCTCCTGAGTACAGCTCCCATCCGCTGCTGGGCCCAGTCTGGGACTCTCCCAGTGCCTGCTCCACAGAATCAGTGGTGACAGTGACGTAACTGCCGCTGGGGGGGTTTGGGCTCCATATTGGTCTTGTACATATATGTATATATTCCATTTTTATTATTATTACTGTTATTTTTATTTCAAACTGTTCCAGTTCCTTCTCTAGTCACTGAGTCTCTCTCCCTTATTCCCTTTCTGTGCCCCTGTGGGGAGGGAGGGGGGTTAACAGAGAATGCTGTTACAGGTCCAAGGGGCTGCCCTGACTCTAACCCCTGACAGAAGGTCACTGCTTTCTCTCTGGAGGGTTCATTTTTTCCCCCAGTGAAAGCAGTGGCCACTTTCCTGGTCCCTGGGAGTTTGTGCTTTCACTGCACTGCTGCATGGTGTTCTGCATACCTCCGACTACGCTCCTGCTCCCCGAGGAGGTAAATGTTAGAAAGCTTTGGGGTTTTTTCCAAAACCCGTTACAGTTTATGTAAAGCATAGCAGCAGTTAGAGATGCCATAGGTGGGACTTCAGACAAGGAAAGATTCCCATCTTGCTAAGGAAGTGAAAAGTCTTCTGCAGACTGGTGGTGACAGTTTCCTATCTGATAAATGAGAAACAAGAGCTGCAGAAAGGTGAACATGAAGGCAGTCAGCTTCCAAAGAGGGCACCTGCAGTCTATGGTGCCCAAGCTTGGCAGAGCCTGGCTGAGTTATAATGGCTTTATCATGGAGCAAGTGACTGTACTGAACAGAGAAATTATTTTGTCAGAAAATCTCTATAAAGGGAGTCCATGAAAGTCCACTCGTTACATGGGGAAGTGAAGCATGTCAGCTGGCATAAATGTGCTTGCCAGCTAGAAGAGCAGGAGGGCCGACAGCATTTGTGTTGGCAGAGAGTGAGCCTGGAGGGGTCTGGAAGTAGCAAACTGTGCTATGAACACTTATGCCATGCAGTCATTCAGCTGGCCTGTTTCTGAGCCCTAGGGAACCCTGTAAGAGTGAGTCCCGTTACCCGCTCTGGGAGGGAACTCTCTCCACCACCACCACCCTGTGTGGCCATATCCGCTAACACCACCCTGTGTGGCCAGGCAGAGCTGAGCTGGGAAGGCACGCAAAGATACAGCTCCTGGCATGACGGGTGGAACACATCAAAGGAAAATCAAGTGTCTTCCAGTCACCCCATCACCAGTCTGTTTGTCACAGGAGATGAGAGCAGGCTGTCATGGATGAGTAGATGTCAGGAGTGAGTAGACGGTCCTCCACTGACACCTCCACATGTATCAGATAAACTCAACAGTGTGGAGACCAAGCAAGGCAGCTTGGTTGTGAACCCACAGGCAAACCAGAAACCCTGCCAGCAGCTCCCAGCTTCCACTATGATGTTCCTCCCACTCCATTTGCCCCCTCCCAGCCTCCACCTAGCCACGAGAGCTGTGACAGCTGTCAGTCACCATGGCACAGACCCCTAAGACTGGCACCTACTGGAGGAAAGTGTCAGGTATGTTGAGTTCTCTGCACTGTTATGGTATTTCTTTTTTCCTTACAACTTTTGATCATTTCTTTTTTTTTGTGCTCTAGGATAGTGCTTGTAAAAACAGCCATAAAGAAGTTAAAAAGCAATGTGCTGGCTCAGAGGAGTCATTCAATACCCTTATTAAAGATCTGCAGTACTGGAACCATAATAGTGCTTGGCACTCAGAGGGCACCTTTCATCTTACGAGTTCAAGTCACTTTACAAGCACTAATGAATTAAGCTTCATAACAGCCTTGCATGCAGAGGCTCACAAATGAATTATTCATCTGTTCTCACAATATAAGCATTAAATAATAATAATAATCTGGTTAATTCTTTCTCTCCTCTAGTCTGGGGATTGTTTCTGAGCTGATATCAATTCCTTCCCATTTATCCAGCACTAATGGTCAATATTTCTAATGTGCAGGATTAGGTGAGTAGGATTTTGCCAGCATGTTTGACAGTCAGACAATTGGAGTCAGACCAGCGGTTGATGGGGCATCCTCTCTTGGCTTTTCTCTGCTCCAGCCAAGCATTGAGCTTCAGATCCTGCCAAGGGCTGAACGCTCACCCTGGCCCAGATGAGCTCTTAACCACCTCCTTTCCTTAAGTAGATGAGTAGCACAGTTGATATCCAGGGAAACTCACTTTCCAGCAAATCCAGCATCTTCTCTAAGGTTTAATTGGCTGGAAGTTGGGTTACCTGGTGCTTCAGGAATGAAGCCAGAAACAGGCAGTGGGCACAGTGCTCATTAAGAGGTACAGGAGCACTACTGAATTGTTTCAAATGCTTAAATTAAGCACATCTGGAAGGATCCGGATCCTTCAGAGTCTAGTTGCCCTCAGAGAGTTGAGGTTGAGTGCAGGACTTCCTGGAGCAGTCCTGAGAGGTGGAGAGGTAATTGCTTTGGACGAAAACAGAAAAAGTTAGAAAAAGTGATGCTTCTCAACCAAGTAAAACACAAAGATGCCTTGCTTGAGGTGTTTAATCTGGCGTAGACCAAGGACCTTCATGCCTCTGGGCGCTATCTGATCCTTCTGCTTGTGCCCATTTTCTTTTCATTTGTGAGGTTTCTGCCTGAAACCTTGCCGTTTCAAAGAAGCATATTTAATGTTGAAAAGGAGCACCTGTTCCAGCACACCTGCCACAAAATTAGGCACTTAAAAACAATAAAATGCTTTTCAAATTCAACTTCCCCTCCCCCATTTTTGGCCAAAGCTCTTCACCTGGTATGTATTAGAAGCAAATACATTTTGTCTCTCAAGAGCAGACGCTCTCTCTTGAGCACACTGTAGAAAGGCAACGCCTTGTCTTTACAACAGTGGCAGCACCTTCCTAAAGGCATGTGGAGAAATATTAGGGGGCTAAGAGAGAGAGGGGCAGATAGTGGGTCAGGCAGAATGTTCTTGTCCCAATTATTGATCTCTAGGACTGTTGAGATGATGTCTGGGCATCCCTTACAAGGAGATCTCCCCTTCTCTTACAGAGAAATAAGGGACTGTCTTCCCTCATTTGTCAGGACTGAGTCTGGTACAACTGAGGGTGAGACCGACAATGGGAACTGCCCCAGAACTCCTGAAGCGAGGTGCCCTCCCTGCCCTGTGTCCATATGGAGGCAGTGGAGAGCTGCTGGGGGAGCCTGGTACCAGTGGCACTGAGCATCGAGCCATGGCACATCAGTTCCAGCCTGGAGGGCTGTGGCACAGTGGGAAATGTAGAAGCACAAATGGTTGGTACCTATCCAGGCCCCTGTTGCCTGTAAATCATCAGTAACTGGTAAATGGGAGCAGGCAAAGTCAAGCCTGGGGCATACTAAAAACCATCTGCCTGTTCTGGAAGCTGAGATGGTTCGGCTGTGCAGTTGGGGGGTTGCTGGGGCACCTGCTCTTACCTGCCAGCTTCAGGCTGGCCAAGGAGTGGTGTGGATCTTCGTCCTTGCATAGAGGGTTTTACAGAGCTGCTCCAAAGAGAGCAAAGCAGGAATGAGCCACAGGCCAGAGCCATCAGTGAAGTGACCTAGAGCCAAAGCAAACCTCTATATGTCAGGCTAGGCTCAGACTGTCTCCCCAGGGCATCTTGCAGAGTCCCTGGGCTGTAGAGATGGATACAGGGGTATGCATTTCTGTGCCACTTGCCTTGTGCTGTCTGTGAGGATGTGACACTGAGGCATCCCCCTTCCATCCCTTGTGGCAGCACATCTATAGGGATGGGAGTTATCCCAAAAACAGTGATGGTAACTGTGGGCATGATTGTCCTCTGCCAGGGGGGCACAGTCAGCCCTCTGCAGCAGTAGGACAGCTCCTTACATCCAGCCAGACCCATGTGGTCCTACCCCCTGAGGGCACTGGATGTAGTCCCTCCCACCCCTACCTAGGCATCCTCCCTTACTTCTGGGTTCCACAGTGCCTGTTTGGGCAGTAATTATAAGGAGGATGATGATTAACTTATTGCTATATTCATTGATCTGGGTACTGAGATCACCATATCACACTGGCAATAATTGCAGCAATGAACACATAATAAAATAAATCTCCAGTTGAATCCCAAGTCTAGAGGGAAAAAAGCCCAGAAGCTGTCTCTTTTGCAAAGACATGAGATAGAAAGCACTCACTGCCAGGGGCCCACTGCTTTCTCCCTGTGATGTGGAGAATACCATCCTCTGATGTGTCTGAAAGGAGGGGTACAGTGGGGTTTGACTTAGCCAGGGGGACACACTGCCAAAGCCAGCTGGAAAGCGGATCCTGGAGTGGGGGGCTGTGCCTGCCCCAGAACTGGGGCTTTGGGCGCAGTGGCCCTGTCGGCACCAAAAGTCTTGGCTGCACCAGGGCAGTGCAGGATTGCTGAGCCAGCAAAGCAATGCGGTGAGGAGTTGGAGCAGACACGGCAGGCAGATGTGCTGGAGGGGTTTGCAATTGCTTCCTGACCCAGCTTCCACTGCCTCTGGCTGGGTATCCTACCTTCCACTGGAGCCCACAGCTTTTTCTGCTCACCCCATGACCTTGGACAAATAATGCGTCTCCACATGCATCAGGAATAGGGATGCTCCCTCTGTTTTTGAGCATGACCCAGAGGTGGAGGCACACATGGGACTTGTGCCCCCACCCCCAGCCTGGGGTGCAGGACTGTCCCCAGGCGTACTGGTGCTGAGCTGGTGGCTCCCTTGGGCTGGCCATGAAAGGAAGCAGAGGTGCCAGCCCATGGCTATTCAGCTGGGTACCAGCTGGGGCATGGGTACTGCTGCAGGAGCAGTGATCTGCTGGCCCACTGCAAACTGGGGCTGGGGCATCTCTGCTTTGCCCCACCACACCAAAGGGCAGTGTTAAGGAGTGCTGGAGAGTAGGGCCCCTGAATCACAGCTTGATCTTGCCTGACATTTCCATGTGTAATGACTGGAAATCAAAGTTATTTCTATGCCATTCTGAGCACAAAAAAAGAGTGGTTGGGAACCAGGAGTGGAGTGTCAGCAGAGGGTAAGTATGTGTGGAAATAGCATAAGATTAATTACAGAAGCAACAGCTACAACTGTTGATAAATCAGCTCCCGTTAGGAGAGTTCCCATGGTCCTGTAACTATCTACCATTCTCAAGCTGGGGTGAATGAACTAGCTAATTGTTTGCTGTGCTGAAAAGCAATCTTCAGGGAGCAGCACATTACATTAAATGAGTCAGCTCCATGCTGGCAGGACTATTATCAAATATTACAATATTTAGCTGGACGATTTCTATCCAAGCTCAGTGTCAATGAAACAGGGTGTTGTTTTCGTCAATGTAGAAAGAAAGACAGACAGCAGCTACTATTTGTTTCCTGATGACTGGAGATCTGGCAAAAAATGGGATCATTTCACTTGTTAGTGCACTTTTGAAATGAGTCATGTGTGTTTCAGCTCTGCTTCCAGAAACTTAATTGGAAGTTCTGGTGTCTGTTATTGTAAGGGGAGAACCATATGCTATTGAAAGACATTACTTGTTTTTTATAGTCCAGAAAGATTCTAACAGCATCAGATCCCAACTGTTGTGGCACTGTCTTTAGAGAGCAGGAATCAATCTAGGAGTTTCTACTGTAAGGACATCAAAAATCTGATGACAATAACAACAACAACAAAAAAAGAGACTGTGAGAGCACAGCTTCATTGGGATTTTGGCAGCGCAGATGATCCAATCTGTGGAGGGGCAAGTGGCTGCCAGAGTGTCTCCCCCCACAGTCGAGGCCAGGCTGTGTCATAGGGGTGGCTGTTTGCAAGGTGCTTGTGCTGCTGGGGAGCCAGGCTGCTGGCCCGCCTTTGAGAATCCTGGTTAATCATCCTGTGCCATCCCATTCATCCTTTCATATTATTATTCTCCTTCGCAAAGCTCTCTTGGCTGGAAAATGAAGCCAGTGAATAACACACTAGGAAGCAAACAAGCCTCATGCTGCCAGACTGGTAGAGCCGGAGGCTGAGCTGTCAATCTGCGGGGCGCAGTGGGGAGAACAGTGTTCTGAGATCCTTGTGGAAAAGCTTTCCCAAGAAGAGCTGCAGTCCCTCCATGGACATGAATTGCACCACAGAGGGCTTGCTGAGACAGCCTCTGTGAAATGATTAAGTGAAAGCAGAAAGCCTGAAATGACACCACTGATGATAGATGTTGCACTGGCTAAGGAGAGCAGTGTGAGTAGTTGCGGGTGTTTATGCAGCATTATCCCAGAGAGACTAAGCCCTCTTTCATCTACTGGAGATGTCCACAAGCACATACTCTGCCAAGCACATGTGTCACAAGTCAAAGTAGCTCAACTTACTTGGCTGTGAAGTTGCAGACTATTAGCAGTTAGGTTACCAAGGTTGGTGTTTTGGGTTTAATTGGGTTTAATTTTGATTTCTGTTTGGACAGACTGTTAATGGCTCTGTTGCTTACACAGCAACACCACCACAGCCCCACATCTCTCCTATGCCTCCTCTACCCATATTACATTTAGTCCTTTCATTCTGCAGGTCACCTTCAGCAAATCACTTAAATGCATAATTTTAGGTAAGCCCAATAGTACAGCACCGGTTTAAGGCAAAAGCAGGTGTACTGGGGATGGTGAGGGCCATTTCCCCCCAGTGGAGCACAGGCTGCACTGCTGCATCCCAGGCAGGAACCAGCTAGAGCAGGAGTGGCTTCTGAACCAGTTGGCACCATGCAGGGAAGGAGCGAAACCTTGAAAAGTTCTGCTGAAGGCAGGACTGCAGCAGACACAGTAATGAAATAATAACAGCCCTGTCAGAAGTGGTGACCTGCAGGCACTCAGCCGTCCCCTGCTTCTGCATTTCCCTATTTTTTATATATGCCATATGCTACAGTAGCATGTCAGAAGAGAAATCGCATGTGGCAGAATAGTATATTATGTATAACTTGAACACAGGCTTTCTGTTGTTGATGGATTTCTTCTTTCTTTTTATTTCCTTCTCTTTCTCCTCCTCCTTTTGTGTGTTTGTCAGCTCAGAAAACCTCATTTCCCACAGAGGTGGCCCAGGCACTCACAGGGCTATTCACTGAAAATATATCCCAGCGTCTACAAAAATGAGTACAATTAATGAGTGAAATGGGGGAAACTTGGCCAAAGCATTTCAACTTTTAACTAGGGCATTAAAATTGCTCCATTCAGTGGGCACAGATGGTATCCTCATGATATTAAACCAGTGAAAAGATAAGTGAATGCTCTGCACTTCTTTTATGTCAGGAGGGCCCACTGGGCTCGGCGCCTGAAGTAAAGATACTGAGGGCATGTTAGGTGTAGTTTACCTGTCACCTTAAAGGGTCCCTGTGAGATCTTACAGGAACTAAAAGGCTGCTGTTATTTCTAGGGCTCTAATGGAAAATCCAGCTAGCGGGGGGGGTGGGAAATGTGGTTTTCTCCATTTTTATCTCAGGCAGAGGAGCAAAAACTCTTATCTGCAAGAATGATCCTGCAAGATGCTGGGTCCTTTGTGCTACATGAAGATTGTGGGAATTCAGGACCTTCTGAGATGTGCTTATCCGATCGAGTGGTGGTCAGAGTAGAATAAAGGTAGACAAAAGCCTGTTGTGCCCTAAGGGGGACAGTGCTGTGATCCAGCAGGCTGCTCTGAGGTGTTAGAAGTTTTAGAAGCTGTTTTCAGCTGTTTTGGAAGTCATCGACTCACTTACACTGCAGACAACCTGAAGAGTATCTCTTAGACACAGTTCAGAGCAAAGGGGCAGGAAGAAGATGTCACAGTGCACTTTTCTCCTGGAGTGGCACTGAATTACAAGAGTTGTTTTCAAGGGCTGTAGTTGGGTCCCTACAACTGTCAGGTCAGGTCAGGACAGAAGTGAGATTCCAGGATGACTGTCAGAGCTTAGGGACAGTCCACTGACCTGCAACATGCTCTGAATGAATCCCCCTCCCTCCCCAAAGGGGAAAATGAGTAAGGGAGAGAGACTCAGCAATTAGAGAAGGAACTAGAGCAGCTTGAATGAAAGTACTACTAATTAAATGAAATATACTTAAATATATACAAAATCAGTATGGAAACCCAAGCCCTGCCAATGGCAGTTACCTTATTGTCACCACTGATGCTTTGGAGCAGGCACAGGGGAAGTGACAGACTGGGACCAGTGGAAGATGGGAACTGGATTCAGGAGCTAGATTCTGGTACTGGATTCAGGAACACATGGATCAGGATCAAAGGCAGAACAGAGTCCTCCTCAGACACTGGTCATTGGAATAAAGGTTTGACTGTGATGACCCCTCATCATCATACAGAATATACTGTACATGAGCTGGGATCCCTCTCTGGTCCCCTGTCCTGGCCACCCCTCCCTGCCTCCCCACAGGTGACACCCCAATGTGGGGCACAAGATTGAGCAGTGACCTTAATCTGCACAGGAGCCAGTATCAGAAGAGCCTTTCTGCCTCCTAGTTCCTGTCAGTAACTGTCACCGTGGGGTGTTGTCACTGCTGGGAGCATGGCCTGGCTGCAGAACTGCCAGTGGCTGCAGAGAGAGCCATGAGCTAGAGGAGTGAGAGCAGAGGGCTGAGCTCACTGAACACAGTCAACTCTGCTCTAGCTCAGACCAGGACACTGACACCTCACCCAAAGCCCCACCTGTGAGGCTGTGTCCTGGGAGAGGGTGACAAGTCCCCATTGTCTCCTGAAGCCAGAGGTGACAGAGGGCCAGGCAGAGGGCAGGTGTCCTGCCTACATTAGGGCAGAGGCTTCTGCAGCCTTCCTTCCATCTCGTCCATCATCACCTCTGGAAGGGTGCTGGGTACCACACCATTTCCAGGGATACCACAGGTTTTGTAATTTTTTCTTGGCAATCAAACCCTCCTCCGGTGCTGGAAAAGCAGGGCTGGGAGAATATTTCTTCTCCCTGCTGCACACGTGAGAGTAGTCAGGACACCAGCAAACCCAAGGCCGTGCAGGAAAAGCAGATTTTTAATGACTTGATGGGTCTTTGATTCCAAATATATATATATATATATATATAAATATATATATATATATCAGCATGAGTCATGACAATGCTGTGGGAGCACAGAAGGATAGTGAAAGGAGTGTCTGACCACTAGCTAATTTACAGATCTCCCCCTGTGCTGGATGCTTACCAGTGCTGAGACACTGCTGACCTAATGGAGCTCAGGGAGTTTTTGGGAACTCAGCAGCTTCCAGGAGTCAGACTGGTCACTGCACTAATCAAACAGGAGCCTGAAAAAGCCCGCAGATGCCTGGTCCAATCCAGACACTGAGAATTGCCCTGTTGCCTTTCATTGTAAAGCAGCATGTTGGTTTAAGCTACAGAAATGGGAAATAGTGTTTCTGAAATGACCAAGCATCTGTTCCCTCCATCTTTTCTCTGTAGTGCAAAATGTCCACCTTGTAGGGGGCTCACAGAAGGACCGTGACCCTCTTTTGCCTCCTGTTCACCCCTCTGCATGTAGACTGTTGCCAGAGATGCAGTGGCTATGGCACCTGTTGCTGTAGGCAATCAGTTGATAGTCTTCCTGCCCCAGAGGAGCTGCCCAGCCCAGGAGGGGCCATACTCTTGCAAAGACATCTCGCAGCCATGTCAAAGCGGACAGCTGGGAGGGTGACACACCAATCTGTGCTCCACTGGAGACAGGCCAAGAAGTAGGACCTCCTGAGGAGATGTGGGCCAAATTTAAATTCCCAGGGACTAGGACAAGCAAACAGATTTCAGGAGGCAAGTTCTGAAGATTCATCTTGCCTATAGAAGCAAAGCCAGCTGCACATTTGGCAGTGCCAAATAAACTCATTTCTGCCTTGGAACAGGCAGGGGCGCAGCTGTATCAAGGCTATGATGGAGGAGGAACCTTAAACCCAAACTTAGGTTGTTGTCCCTTTGCCTGCCAGTTTTCAGCCCACATCTGGCAGCCCTGGTGGGCCCTCCACACAGCAAGCAGAAACCTTTGTAAGACACAAGCAGTGGATGCCTTTTTACATCCCTCCCTGTGTTTCCTTGCTGTGACAGCAACTACAAAAGCTCTGGAGAGATTATCCCCAGAACATTTCTTGTCATGAGGAGGGTTATTTTCACTCCTAATGGCAACTCAGATGCAGCAGCCATGAGGCTCAGAGCCTCCTGGCAGGGTGAAATGCAGTGTGTGGGTAGCCCTGGGGTGCCAATGCCTCTGGGAGCACCCAGTGAGGGACACAAGGCTACTTTGCTCCCATTCAAGGGCAAATCAGTGAAGTGGCCAAACTCAGTCACTCACAAGGTATTGCCAGGCAGTGTGCAGCATGCTTCAATGAACCAGATTGACATGTTTGCTAGAGAACAATAATTTTCCCATGTTGCCAGGTCTCTTCTCAGTTAGCACTTACATTTTTCAGTGTCCCAAAAGAAAGAATGAGCTCAAATCTGTCAAGAAACTGCTGAGAAAAAGAACTTGTGAAGGTCAGAGGTGATAATTTCCTTTACTGTTTACTAGTTGTGTAAGCTCTCCCCAAGAGCTTCCACATGATGTTCCTGTCCTTCATTGTCTTTTGGGGTGAAACACTATGAGAAAGCACAAGCTGCGGTCACTCCTTTCTCGTTATTAATAATTTCCTCTGCTGCAGCTGACTTATACATGGCCCAGAGCCAAGGTTTACTGGGCCGTTTGCTGAAGGATCTATGGCCAGAAGGTCTCTAGGTCTTGCTGATGTTATTTGTAGGTGGATTTGTGTAGGAAACTTGAGGAAGCAAAGTTCCTCTGAGAAATCACCTGGAAAGAAATTGCTACCCATAGACAGCAAGACAATAATAGTGTATATTCTGAGTTGTTTGATCAGGAGTTGATTAGCTGTGTAATATAACACTTTTTAGTCATCTACAACAATGGCACACACCCTTTATTCTAACACAGCAGAGTATTTTCCTAAGGGCAGCACTAATAAATACAGGATACACTCACTGTCTGCACCACCACCTCTATGCCTGGCCTCCAGCCACCCAGAGGGCTGGGGACCAATTGTGCCTGGGACCCAGTGCCATGCTGTGAGCTGGTTCCTGGAGAAGCCCAGCTCCTGCCCTGCTAGCAGCGTAAGGCAGGGCTTGACAAATGGCTCTCCAACACCATGCCTTCCCATGGCTCAACTCTGGGGAGCTATTGCAAAGAGCCCAAGGAGATGCAAAGAGGTCAAGGAGAAGTGACATTGCTGGGGCTTTTAAGAGGAAGGTCAAGCCAGAGACAGAGCAAAGCTTCAGCATCTCTCATCTGAGGCTGAGCAGGAAGGATGGCCATGGTTGAGCAGGGAAGGCTAATGGCATTCACAAACTGGTCTGGGGATCCCTGGGTGTCCTGCTGTCTCTTGGCATGAGCATTACCTAATCTTGAACAGCAGCAGCTTGTGGAGTTTGAGCCTCACGGGACAGCTCCACAGCATCTTTTCACAAACAAGACAGCAAAGGGCTTCTGTGAGAATCTTCAGGCTCTGCTGCTTAGGCAGCATCGCTAGGTATTTACACCTGTTTGCCACCTCCTCTTCACAGTCACTTTGATTCCGTGAGCAATTAGCAGGTCTGATACTGGGAAAAGGCATTGTGGCAGGCACCGCAGGACAGGAGCAGGAGTTATTTTTAGGTCTGTAGAGCTGCTGCTGCGCTGCACTGCTACCCAGAGCAGCACCCTCCTGTTTGGCAGCATAAACCTCTGCCAGATGGCGGAGGGGGCTGAGCCAGTGACCCCAGCTCCACTGAGCCACTCTCTGCTTGTTCAGGCCACTGATCTGGCACCCACCACCATGATCACATCTCATGGGAAAATACTCAGGGAGATTGACTCTCAATGAAACAACCAGGAATACCTTTTGGGGCAGCCAGGTGCAGCAGTGGCAACAGGCATGTTCATAGCCATGGAATGAGTCACTTGGTCAGTCACCACTGTGAACATTGAAAGGCTATAGCTAAATCAGGTGGGGTTTTTTGTCCCATTTGTAAAAATAAATAGAAGTCTCTGAGCTCTCTGCTGCAAGCTCTATGTAAATTTAGACCTCGTGCATCTGAGCCCATGGTTCTGAATGTCAGCAGATGGCCCTGGAGCTGCTTCTGGTACAGGATCAGAGGTTTGCAAACTTTCAGCACCTCTTGCCCCTGAAGCTACAGAGTGCGTGCCTCCTCAGCTCAGTCTGGTCTTAGCACATCTCAGGAAGGTGACTCGGAACACACTTTGACCCGTGGACTTGGCAGGAACAATGTGGTATCCTGGGCATGGCTCAGCAGGCAGGACCCTCAAGCATGAAGCTGGATACAGTCCCAAATGCAGCCAAGCAGCGAGCTGGAGCTGACAGCTGTCTGCAAGGGCCAGGGAGCCTCAGTGAAGGAGCCTCTTGGCCATTCAGGGGAACTGTCATCATCCCTCTGGCTTCAGGAGACTCTGAGAGCAGCTTACTCTGAGAGAATTTTCACTGTGAAAATGATTGACCAGTGGTAGCCTGGCCTCCCTCCTGGATGATGGGATGGGGCATGCTGCGTTCTGCCCCCATGGGAGTCTTGCCTTGAGCTGGCTTGGCCCTGAGTGCTGAGACTCAGGAATAAAAACCCAAACCAGACAGAGAGTGCTGGAGACCAAGGGCAGCAGTCCCTGTAAGCATGGTGCAAAGCCTTTCCTGCTTCCACCAGTCAGCTGTGGCACAGAGGAGCCCAGCTGTGAGCAGGCCCTGCCCCATCCTGCCAATGGTGTGGGATCCCTTTGCCCAGTCAGGGGATGTGTGTGTGTCACAGGAAGAACACAGTGGGTAGGAAGTAGAGATGAAGCAGCAAATGTACCTCTTTGGAAGCAGGATTCCAGGAGTCAGGAGCAGACCTAGTAGTTCATCTCCCTCACAGCTGACCCAGTTGCATCAGGGAGTCAGACTGTCCTGAAGGACATCTGCATGGCATCTGGAGGACCTTGCCATTATTTACTTATTTAGCCTTTCACCTCCCAACCCAGGTCTGAGGTGTAAGATGTCTAGGAAAAACATGGACCTCTGTGAGCTTGGCAGCTTAATTTTCTAAGGTTGAAGGTCAAAGAACAGCTCCAGCTTCCAGGAGGTTGGAGACATCATGAAAAAGTAGCCAGAGGTGAGTAGGAAATAGTCAGGAGAACATGAGAAGAAGGTAAAGGAAGGATGGGGATTAAACATCTGGTGTGGGTCTTGAGGTGCCTGGAGGGGCTTTTCCCATTCGCTTGGTCCACCCACCTATGCTAAGTTGAAGTTGGCAGCAGTATCTCTCTGTAGTCTCAGTGGGGGCCATACAGGCTCCCAGCCAGCACTGAGCCCCATGGTAGCGCCACACCAGCCTTGTGGAGCTGGGCTAGTGGAAGGATTTAGCATTCCCTGATCATGGCCTTGTACTGGGCTTAATCTTCCCACCTCTGTCACTTCCCTGTCTCCACTTCCAACATCAGTGTCTTAAAAAAACCCTTCAGCTGAGGGGGGATCTCAGTGGCCTCCAGTGGGAGCCTTCTAAGCTGGGAGGGACCTGCTGCAGCTGTGCTGCTGCTGCTTGGGAAGGTGAGAGGAGGCGAGCAGGCAGCAAGCAACGGTGCCTCTTTGCCCCTTACACTCCTTGTGCTTCTGACTCCCGTTTCCAGCCATGCATGACATTAACAGATGTTCTTAGATAATCACAGATGCACAGGGAGTCAAGGCAGCTGACAGCACAAACAACCCATCTCTTCCCAGCACAGCACTCTTCCTTCCCCTGCCTGGTTCTGCTCTCCATCCCTCTCTAAGGTGGAGACCAGGGAACTCTGATGATCATGTGGATTCCTTTCCAAAAAACTTTTACCCTCTTGTGGAAAAAAAAAAAAAAGCTTCCAAACATACATTTCAATGAGTCAAGCAACATTGCAACATTTTTAGAGTGGGATGCAGTCATGGGTTGAAGGAAGGGGGCCATGGCACAGCCTGTCCCGTATGCAGATCATAGAGCATGCATGTCCCAGAGCAGTGTGAGGGGCGTGGCTCTGGTGCTCACTTACCATGCAGAGTGTGTTTCTTCTGGGTGTGTTTGCTGATCAATTGCTGCTGACCCCATTTCCCCAGAGGAGCTACATTCAAAAGTGCCACAGGCTGCCTGAGCCTGTGTCTCCCACCAGCCCTAGTCCACAAGCACAGTGTGAGAATTTTCAGCCCAGGCTACAGCAGGTCTGGAAAGAGCAAACACCAAAGAAGCACTTTGAGATCAGTGGATCAACAAAGCTTGTTTCAAAGGATGATTTGCACTACTGCTGCAGGGCAGGGGAGTGCTGAAGTAATCACCTGCAACATACAATGTACTTTCACCTTCATTTTGTTGCTTCATACTTGGGCAAAATCCCCTCTTCCGTCTGTCTATGCATGAGTGCTGGCCAGCAGTGCTGGCCACAGCCTGGGGCATCCTGCACCCCAGGAGACTCTGGTGGGCACTGTCTGTCCATCAGAGCCCTGCACCAGTGCACAGCACCAGGAGCATGTCCTCCTTGTCTACTCGTAGCCTGTGCAGGAGAAGTGCTCTGGCTTGTCCTGCCATATACACAAACAGCTACTTAGAGGTCAGCTGTGCATCACGCTCTCTGAGCAACTGGCAGATGCAAGATGGCACGCACAGATGCCCAGGACCCTACTAAAGGACTGGAGCATACAGGTCAGTGCAGAGCAATGCTGTCGGCTTCCACATTCCCAGTCACCAGCAGGATACTGACCCTGGGACAGAGCAGCCCCACAGACTGGAAGGGTATAGGGACATGAATTTGCCTCCCAAGTCCATTTCATGCTTCTCACAAAATCTTTAATCAGCCACTTATTGCTAAACCTCTGTAAGGCAAAGATGGGGCATTGCTGCCCCAGAGAATTGCTGAGAAATAAAAACCCTCAGTAACTGGCATGCAGTGGGATGGCCGTGTCGGCTCCTACAGGGACTGCACTGCATGCAGAGATGCAAGTGGGAAATGGTCAGAAGCCATTTTAGGCTGGTGGCATCTTGATGTTATTTTATCTCTGGAGGTGTTTCCGATGATGTCAGTTCACCCTGCCTGGCAGTACATTACACTTCCCAGCCAGCACACGAGATGGCCTGATGATAATTTCAAAGGCAAAACTAGGTAGAACTCAATATATTATCATCTTACTATTAACACTCAGGTTGAGATGCCAAAAAGCAGCTCTCCTGGCACACTTTCAGAGCTGTTACACCAGACCTGCATCCCAGCTGCAACTTTGACAGTGATGCTCTTGAACTGTACTTACTCAGGTGCAGCATGCAAATAAACCACAGAGCAACCAAGCAATTAGCAGGATCCTCAGCCTCTCCTGTCCTAGATGTTATTTCTAATCATGTCCTTGGCCAGGACTGTTCAGGGTGGTTCAATTTTGTGGACTGAAGGTCACAGGGATCTGGTTGAGATAAGGAACTGCTTCCTATAAGTGTTGCCAGATCCTGCCATCATTGAGGCTGTGCCAGCTCCCTGCTGGGCACACACCCTGCAGGCACAGTCAAGTACAGTACAGCCAGTGCAGGCAGCAGGGCAGTGCCCGTGGGGTGGACAGAGGCAGCATGAACAGCCCCAACCTACACCTAAGTCTCAGAGCTTAGAGGGGAAAAACCCTTCATGAGTCTCCTCATCATCCACCTCTCCCCTGTGGGGACTCCAGCATTGCCTGTCACACTCCCTGGCTAGTCTGGCTGGAAGTTCACTGGTGGATCTGGATCACATACACACAGGAAGATGCACACACAGGAAAAGAAGAAAACAGACTGCATGCTTGTTCTTCCCTGTTCTCCCTGCAACCCTTCCTTTCCCCACCTTTGACCCTTCTATAACAAGTATTGTACAGTCCCCAAATTCCCCAGTTTAACCCTCAAAATTTCCCCAGGAGTCCCTCAGGAAGCACTTTCCAGAGGGTTTCTGCTGCTGAATCCCCACTGTGGGGGTTGCCACAGAGGCAAAGGTATCACTGATGAGCTGTGGTGGTTTAGGATTGTCTCCAGGTTAGCTGAGGTCAGCACCACCCCATTTTTTCTGGTACTCTGTTTATTTGCATTGTCTTTATCCAGCCATCCTTGAAGGACAGACACAGGGACGCAGCAGGGCAAGTGTAAAAGAAGGATGTTCATCGCAGCTTTAGGTGAGCAAAACTCTCATTTGAGGTGTTGTGCTTCTGTGCAGCGCAAATATATGTGAACACACAAGCACCAGAGAAGCCCTGTAGTTGAAGGCTATTTGCAGCTTGTCCTGACCCCTTCTCAAAGAGTCTGTTGTCAAATAACAGCACAAGATAAATTGGTGTCTCTGAAAACTATAGAGCTGAAACCAGCATGCACATTACATTGGGAGTGCAATCTGGAGTGACACGACAGCCTTGGGAGTGTGCATTGTGTTGTCCCTGCTAAACTCCCAGCTCTGACAACAGGAACAAGTACCCACAGCATCGTGTCTCTCCTTGCCAGACACAAGTGGTCACATTAGTCCCTAAGGAGACCAGGACCCCACTGTGCAGGGCAGACACAAATTCACATTCAGAGACTTTTCCAGTCCCAAATGGCTTGTAAGCTATCCTGGTAAGTCAGGCAGAGGAAGTACTGTCAGCCTGGCTTTACAGGTGGGGAACTGAGGCACTAATAGTTTTAAGTGACTTAAGAGGGATTCAGAAAGGAACATCTCCAGAGCCCAAGCACAGAATCAGCCCTGAAAGAAGGTCTGACCTTTCAGTGTCCATCTCATCAAAAATCCTGAGTAGCACAAAACAAGAGGTATCATCAGTAGGAGAGCATCCACACTGACTGCCCAGCTTGAGCATGGCCCCAGCTAGTCCTCGCTGGTCAGGCTGGTGGGATACAGGCAGCCCCTGGGGACAGTGCTCTGGCAGAAGACTGTGGCCCCTCCTGCTCTTCTCTGAGGCAGAGGGACTTGTTACCTCTGGACATAGTGCACAGAGGCCACCTGGAAGGGCAGGCAAGACACTGGAGATGCTGACACAAGGCTGGTGCCAAGTTTAGAAAGGTAGCTAAGAGACCCACGAAAGCAGCCCACATTGCCACACAGAAGCCTCTGGAGCCCAGTGACTCCTTGCAAGGAGAGTTGTAGAGAGTGAGAGGGAGCTAACAGGTCCCAGGGAGCTCTGTAAACCTGTTTGTCCCCAGCTTGCCACTATTCCCTTGAGCCCTCCTGGGGTATTCTGAATGAATTCATCTGTTCTTAGCTCCTCCTTCTCTTGGGTGCTTTCAGTGGCTTTGGCTTGTTGTGTCACAATCTGGGGAAGGGTGTCAGCTGTCCTGTGTGTGTGTCAGCACATGTGTACATGCCCATGCATGCTTGGAAGAGGGAAAGCAATCCTGTAACCTGGATAACCGCATGTAGTGTCTCACCAGCTCTGCTCTTGAGAGCTACTGGGCTTTGGAAGAGGCCATGGGGAGCAGGAGTGTCTGGGGTGCGTATGAGAGGGGTGAGCTGAAGGAAAGGTGACAATGGCAAGTGCTGCCCATGGTCACAGTGACCAAGGTGAAAGCCAGTGATCAGCACTGATCTGTGCTGTGTGTGCACCACCCATAGGATCCATCCCTGGGGACATTCAGGTCAGGGCTGTCCCTTTGAACTTGCCCATGGCTCCCTCCATCTTCAGTAGTGAGAGGCACACCTGCCTCCCCCTCCCCAGCACATCTAGGAGCCACGCACCCTCAGGGTCAGTCACTCTGTCACCCTTGTTGGCCTCAGCTTCCTCCATCCTCCTGGCACAAATCAGCCCCTGGCCCCAGGTCTTCTGAGCTCTGTAAGATTTCAGAATGAGGTCTGCAGAGAGGTGCTGAAAGTGATTTTAGAAACAACTTGTGTTTCCAGACATGGGAGACAAGGAAAATCAATGCTGGATGTTCAGATGTCACGTTTGACTTTCTACAAAGCTGGAGATAGATTGAAGATTTTGAAAACCCCACATGCTGAGACTTATTTGCTTCTTTCTGTTGTTCCCAGCTGTCTGGCATACCGTCGTACCACTGCAATCAGAAGTCCAGGGTTTTTCTACTTAAAATACAGGAAAGCAAGCTGAGTTTTCACATAAGCCTGTGGCTTCTGGAGAAGCCCACACCAAATACTGTGAGTGCAGGAGTTGGCCAGGAGCTCCAGGTGTCTGAATGAATAAATGGGCTGCTGAACCCTGAGCTGTTGGGAGATCTGTGGAAGTTCCCTGCAGAAGTGGCAAGTTCTGCCAGTTGCTCTGCTGAAACTATGAACTATGCAGTGCCAAGTGGCACTGCAGCATGTGCAGCCTCTGCTGAGAGGCTCCTGGGTAGGTGAGCTGGCAGGGGGAGGGGAAGCTGTGCCACCCGTAGGGGGTTCTGCAGGCTCAGGTGGGAATTGCTGTGTGGCAAAACAGCCTCCCACCTGCTTCACACCTTCCCCGAGGGCAGAGCATGGCCAGGTTGAAGCGGCTTGAGGCCCTACAGCTGTAGGGTTGATGACCAGTTTCCCTATCACTCCCAGTAGCAGCAGCAGGCTTGGCTTTGCAAACCAATATTTGCAAGCCAAAATAAAAAGTATTTGCTGCTGGGTTTTTTTTGTGGGATTTTTCTTTACTCTTTTGATTTGGTTTGGTTTGGTTTTTTTTCCTGAAGGAAAGATATAAGGTGCTTTAGCTATAGCAGAGAAAGGAGGACTTGAGGAATTGCTTATGAGAGGAGGTGTGTGGCAGTGTGAGTTGTAGCTGTGAATCCTGGTTCTGCAGGTAGTGTTGGGGGTGGATTTGAGACACATCTGCTATAAATTCAGGGTAAAAGGGCTTTGGTGGATTTTAATTTCCTTCTCCTGTGAGGAGTTTACATCTCAGGTTTGTCTCAGTTGAATCACAGAATATTAGGGGTTGGAAGGGAGCTCTGGAGATAATTCCAACCCCCCTGCCAGAGCAGGATCACCCTGGGGAAACTGTAGGATTTGTCCCTACCCTGTCCGTGCTGAGCCCAGAACCACTTCCAGTAATTCCTTGCTGTCTTGTTCTTTGCTTTTCTTTGGGACCAAGCAAAGTGTATGTCTCCATGGCTCTCTATTAATATTACAATGCCTTTGAAGCTCTTCTGTGGTTTGGTGGAGGGCCTTACTTCATACCTGGCTGATCTCCTGCCTCTTGACAAGGTGTTTCAGGACATGCTCTAAGAGGGGACTGTGTTTGGTGTGGTGTTTTGGTATGTTTTTTTTTTTGTTGTTTTATTAGATATGGTTGGACTCAGTGATCTAGGAGGTCCTTTCCAACCGTAATTATTCTGAGATTCTCAGGAAGAGCGTTATCAGGTTAGGAGGCATTTGGTTCACACCAGCATCATGCTCAGGAGCAGATGTCCTGTGTCCTATGTTCAAGGCATGAGATGACAGAAGAACAGTAGGGTAAAGTCTGAGCCCACAGGCACCAGGGGCAGATTTCCCTGAGTGATAGAGTTGGCTCCACAAGAAGATCCTGAGGTCTTGATGGAGCTAGGGAAATGTCAAAGACCTGGGCAGCAGCCCTACCAGGGAGCCCTTCTGCCATGACCCTGAGAGGGTGAACCTGAGCTGCAGCCCAGTGTTGATGAGAGTTGCTCTGCTGAAACTATGCCAAGGACCCCAAGAGACTCATCTCACTGAACCCCTGCAGCAGGCTGGGTGTGAGGGGTTACGTGCTGCGATTTGTACAGCGGGCAAATCCTCCTCACCCCGGGCTGCAGAGAGGGGTTGTTCCCTGGACCGCAGTCCTCAGTGCTGCAGGTTTGGAGAGGGACTGCACCCTGTAAGAAGCTGTGTGTGTGGTGAGACCACAGAGTCCCCCCAAATCCCACACCCCTGCTCTCTGAGCTTCAGCTCAGCCAGTTCTTTTCTGCCCAGTGTGTCCAGAATGTCCCTGGCTCCCACAGCTGCAGTTTCCACTGACCTGTGGACTCTTGCAGGATGGTAACTCCTAGGAGCTGGTGCAGGGAGCTGTGATGTTCATGCAGGGAGTCAGCTGGTGATAGCTGCACTGGCCCTGTTCACAGATGTCTGCAGGGCACATGAGCCCAGCACAGCTGCCTGCCTGTCCTGTCCAGAATGTCTCAGAAAAAAAAGGAAATAAATGACCCAGAATGATATTTTTTTTTAATCTAAAGGGTGACCGTGTCAGATGTGGTCCTTTTCAAGTCATTCATATAACCTGCAGCTCAGAGTGGTGGCTTTCCCTCAGGAGCTGCTCCAGCTTTACCTGGTGGGTGGCTGTACCCCAATTTCCAAACCAAAGCTGTGTGCTGAGCTGACTGCCAGCAGGCTGCAGACACCTGGACATCCCACAGCTCAACAGCCTGGAGTTCCCATGCCAGGACTGGGGACAAGAGCTAATCTAAGGGTGTGGTGTTCCCAAAGCACGAAGGGGTCTGCAGCCTGCAGAGGTCAGCTGGTGTCCTACATTCAGGTTGCTCTCTGGGTGTCGGTAACCACTCAGATCCTTTTCTGTTGCAGAACCCTGGGATTTCCTCAGCTTCCAAAGTTTGCTCTTGCCTCTGCTCTACCATGAACTGCAGATGTGCTCATCTTCAAAGAGCCTGATGGGGAGACAACAAGGAGGCTCATAAACCCAGTGTTGATGGGCTCAACAATTGCATGTTAGGATCAGTATTCTAGTAGACTTGGTTTATCCTGTCTCTTGCCATATCACAGGCTGAATCAGAGCTTTCTGGCTTCCTGGGGTGATGGTTGAATTACTCAACCAGATGGGGGCAGAGAGGTTGCTGAGAAGTTGGACATTGAGTTGCAGCATGGGTGTGCTGGGTGAGCCTCAGTTTCCCCTCTGTGAAACGGGGACAATTGTTCTTATTTGTTTACTCATGGCATTGATGTCAGACAGGCACCCAGAGCAGGGTGCTGAGCTGAGCAGAGTAAATGAGTGACTTGATGGAGGTCTATGAATCATAGAACAGTGGGGGTTGGAAAGGATCTCTGGAGATGATCGAATCCAGCCCCCCTGCCAGAGCAGGGTCACCCAGGGAAGCCCACACAGGAACAGATCCAGGTGGGTCTTTAAAGTCTTCAGAGAAGGAGACTTCACAGCCTCTCTGGGCAGCCTGTTCCAGGATCTGTCACACTCACAGTAAAGAAGTTCCTCTTCATGCTGAGGTGGAACCTAAGCCTGTCATTTTCCTACATCTCCTTCCAGAGGGGCCACAGGTGGTGTGAGACCAGAGGGGAGTAAGCACCAGCACTGTTCCTGCTGCTGAGACACTCCCCTTGAGGCTGTGGGGGAAGCAAAGAGGTTGCAATGGGCCATGGGGGATGGCTGGCAGCTGGGGACCATGACTGCAGCACATCCTGCTCACCAGTGTGGAGCTGCATGTTCTTTCTCTTAAGAAATGGCAAGAATGGGATTTTTAAAAATGCTAAAAAATGACCTGTTAGAGAGAAAGGAAAGCCCGTAACTCCTTCAAAAGGGCCTTTGGGTGCCTGGAGCCTGTGTGCTTAAAGGCAGAGTTAGATGTCCTTTCTGCTTGCATTTTTCTTTAGAAATAGGCGGGATTTCAGGTTTCATAACACTGTTTTGGTGTGGAACTTCAGCTGCTGGAAGATCAGGGCATAGTGTTAGTCACCCGGCAGCAAACTGGACAGGAAGGGCTGTCCTGCCTCCTCTGCTTATCTTGTATCTTCTCTTTTCCCTCTTAGTGCCTGCTGGGGCACTTCTATGCTGCACCAGGCCAGGATAGTCCAATGCTCACCTCATGGGGAAAAAATACAGCACTTCCTGGTAACCCAAACTGGGCCCCAAACCAGCTCTGGGGATCAAACAGGATCTGTTTTCAATCGCCTTGGTCTCTCCCCATTACTTGTATTGGGATCTTTTCCAGGGCCATCCAACAGGACAGCCCTGTCACCACCAACATGAACCCAGAAGTGGCATCTGGTCAGAGAAAGGAGTGTGATTTCCCACAGAGGGGCTGCACAGCAGCTCTGGCATCACCAAGTAAAGACAGAGGTTTGACAGCATGGTGGATACCTGCCTTTACAAACTGCAGCCTTGCAAGGCTTTTGTGAGACCCGGTCTGGTTTGGCTGAGGAAGATACCACACAGCTGTGCACATGACCATCACTGAGCTGGCCATGGCTTTTTCCTGACCTCTGGGGGATGATGCCACAGGGCTGACAAGTCCCAGGCATCACGCCTGCCACACAGCGGGTCATTCCCATTTCCAGCTCCCTCTCCCTCCAGGTGTTGCCACGTGTGCCTGTGGACTCTGTGCTGGGCGGCACTTACTGCACTGGTTCCTGCCAGCCCAGCCAGGGCTGCCATGCTCCCCAATGGCTGCGAGCGGGCTGCCTGCTGCCACCAGCCGGCAGGGCTGGGCAGGATGCCCACCGCGGGGATCCAGCAGATCCAGCACCTCATCTCCTGGCAACGGTCCTTCCATAGCAACCGCAGAGCTGCCGAGGGGAGCGGGAGCTGGAGGGCTGCAGCCAGGGATGAGGAAGAGCGGGAGGCCTTGCAGATCCCCCAGGTACATGTGGCTCTGGCTGGGCAGTGTCTGTTGCTGGGTGCTGGCCAGATCCCATTGGCATCCCCTGTCTGTTCTCGAGGCTGCCAGGGCAGCACGGGGTGAGTTACAGCCACCAGGATGAGTGTAGATTGACCCACATGTGCCCGGGGTGGCCAACAGTGGGGAGAGGTGTGTGCAAGGTGCCAGCTCCCAGCCGGCACTCGAGCAGTGGATTGTGGGTGGTGGGTGTTCCCCCAGGAGTGCCCATGGCCTGGCCAGCCTGCCCATGGCCCAGCTCTCCCAGCAGTCAAACAATCCTGAGCCCCAGTGAGTGGGACTATGGTGATTGCCAAGGCATATGCCTTCAGGGGTGGTCCTCCTCAGCCCTTGTCTCATCTTGGTTTTTTGGTCACATGCAAGTCACAGGGAGCATCTCCATGACTTGACTTTGCCCTTGTTCCTTTTTTTGCTGCTGGCCTATTTTGAGCTGTTTTGCATTGCACTCTTGAGTTGCCTTCCCCTTTGTCTCACCAGTGCCTGCACCTGTTGAATGCAGACCAGTGCACTCCACCACTGTGTTTAAGGCCAGTCTTTTGGTGTTCCCCACACCTCTCCAAAATCCTCCCCCATGCACATCCCCTCCACACCATGCCTATGGGTAAGTGCATCTCTCCAGCTGAGGCCATTCCCCTACCTGGGAGCAGGGGGCGGGACACTAGCATCTGACTAAGGTTCAGGGTTGGGTTGTAGTGTGGGGATGGCGGGGACAAAGCCAGGGAATTTCGTGCTGCTCTGCACAAGGCTTACACAATGGTACAAGGGACCTGTCCTGTCCTGTATGTAAGCCTTGTGCATTTATGCACCTAGACATAACTGTCTCCCTGTGGCAACCCCCAAAGTCTTGCTATAGAAGTTGCCTCTTCCTCAGACCTGTGGTTCCCACCCTCTCTGCCACTGCCACTCTCCTTTCTCCATCCCTGGCAGCGCTGCCGCACCGGCGAGTACAGGAGTGTTCCCATGGGGGCTGCAGGCTTGGGCTGCTCAGCTCATGCCACAGCCAGCTAAATGTGCACAGAGAGTTGGAGTGAGATCTAGAGTGAGAGCTGCAGCTCACAGTGTCGCAAGCTACTCACCTGCCTCTGAGGCAGACATTGTGTGGGCCCCTCCCATAAGCATCACAGCCAGAGATGCTGCTTTTCTGTCCATGACAACAACAAATGTCATTCAGATGAATACAGTGGGCAAACCAAGCACTTGGAGGACCACTGCCAGTGAGTGCAGGTGCTGGAGGACACAGGGAAGGAGTGGAGCTGGGGGATCCATCCGCAGGTGGTAGGGAAAGGAGCTTAGATGCAGCAGGTTCCTGTGGGCATGAGATAGCTCTGGGCAGAGATCTGGTGGGGGAACAGGCTGAGGCATCTCACACCACTTTTTGCTCTGTGTCTCTATCCCATGGAGCCTAGGTGGACATGAGCCAGCAGTGTGCAATTGCAACCAAGAAGGCCAATTGCATCCTGGGCTGCATCAAGAGAAGTGTGGTCAACAGATCTAGATAAGTGATTCTGCCCCTGTACTCTGCTCTGGTGAGACCTTACCTGGAGTCTTGCATCCAGTTCTGGAGCCCTCAACGTAGGAAAGACATGGACCTGATGGAGTGGGTCCAGAGGAGGGCCACAAAGATGATCAGGGGCTGAAACACCTCTCTTATTGAGGACAGGCTGAAGGAGCTGGGGTTGTTCAGCTTAGAGAAGAGAAGTCTCTGGGGAGACCTTATAACCACCTTTCAGTACCTGAAGGGGGACTACAGGAAGGCTGGAGAGGGGCTGTTTACAAGGGCCTGTAGTGAAAGGACAAGGGGTAATGGGTTTAAATTAGAGAAGAGTAGATTTAGACTGGATATCAGGAAGAAGTACTTTACCTTGAGGGTGGTAGAAGAGTGGAATAGGCTTCCTAGGGAGGTGGTTGAGGCACCATCTCTGGAGATATTCAAGGTGATGTTGGACAAGGCTCTGAGCAGCCTGATCTATTGAGGGTATCCCTGCTCACTGCAGGAGGGCTGGATTAGATGACCTTTGGAGGTTCCTTCCAGCCCTAAACATTCTATGATTCTATGACTTATCAAGGGATGAAAGATGTAAACTGGTGGTAAGCAATGTCTAGTCAACACTCAGTGCTGCTCTGGGGCTGTTGTGTATCCATCTGACCACCATTTCTACCAGGAGAGCCCCTGCACTGGAGTTGCTTTCTCCCCATGTCAGGGGACAATAGGACTTGCGCTGTAGATACTCATATGTGGGACATTCATCAGACTCAGCAAGCCTCCAGAGATCTCAGAGCTTCTTGTCAGGGGTTCTAGTGCCATCCCCGAGTGACACGGTTGATCCAGCTCTTCAATCTGGAGATCCCCATCTGGAGCCTGCCAAACCCAAAAGTGACTTCCACGACCCCTCAGATTTCTTCAAGCTCTCTGCCCATCCTAGATAAACAGAGTCCTTGTGACTCATTTTCATTCTTGAACTTTGGGTCAGCTCAGCCTCTGGAGTGCAGACTACTCCATATATTCAGCAGCTTCCCCCCTTTCTCACCGCTGGCCTCTGACTCAGAGTGGCCAGAGCTAACCTCTAGCACTGGCTCAGCAGAAGCAAAGGCAAGATGAGGCATTGAGGTCCCATTTGCTCAGGTCTTCTCTCCAGAACTGAATGTTTGCACAGGTCCCTGATGAGGCAGAGCTCTTCAGGCAGGGAGAGCTGGAGGTGACCAGATCTGGGGCTGTTGGCAGGAAACACAGCAGAAGAAAGAGTGAGACATCTCTGGGCTAGTGGCAGCTGACCTGAAACCTTTGATTAATTCTTGATTGGTGCAAGGTCCCTTGGAGGACCAGGAACTATTTGGAGTCTGTTTCTATAGGCAGAGAGAGCAGAAAACACATATTCTTCTACCACCTGTGTCTGTATGACATGAGGCCAGGTCTACCCCAAAAGCTCTGGGGCAGGTTTTCTCCAGCCTTGTCAAATTCAACCTCCCAGAACTAGATGTAGCCATCTCTAGAAAAGACCCATGAAGCGACTGTAAGATCTTACACAGGTGGCCTGTGTCTTTACAGACCCGTGGGCAGACAAGTGGGAAGAGACTCTGATCTGCTTTGGGCCTTTGTATGCTGCTGTGCTTAAAAATTTTGCAGCTATGATTTCAGGTGCAGCAGGCAAGTCTCTCCATGATGCAATCAGACTGGTGCAATTGAACTCAGCTCCTGAGAAAACAGCAGGATCTTGGCTTGACTTTGAAGATCCCAGACCCCTGGGGACCCCCTGAAATAGTAAGGCTGGAGAAGCCCAGGAGGCCAGGCACAGAGAACAGAGAGCACCACCTGCTGTCAAAAGGTGGCCCCCAGTGGTAGCAAACATAGCCATTCTGCAGAGGGCTCCGCATCGCTTGGCATGGAGGGTGCTGTGCATCCACAGCCCCCTGTCCATTAGCTGGCTGTGAGGAGCACTGAGCACAGGGCACGCTTTGAAGGACTGGGGAGCAGGATCCTGGCACATGGTGATCTCAGGAAGGTTTTTGGGATAAAAGCAGAGGAAGCATTAAAAGCAAGATCTCAGTGACGCCAGTCCTAAGGGAATAGAATCAACCTGCAAATCTTGGGGATGCCAGTCTTCTCTGGGCTGTTGAAAGGAAGGGGCTGTGAAGCTGTCTGTTGCTGCATTACTGGGTAAACTCTGGAGTAAAGACGGAGTTCAACTGAAGGACACAATGGTACAATGTTTGGAGGGGTTCAGGGTGAAGTACTGACAAAAGCACAGCTCAGCCTATGGGGAGGTGGATGCAGGGACAGCGGGGCCATCACACCCAGGGTGTCCATGCACCTTTCCCCTGGAATGTGTAACAGGATTGGTGCCATGGCTCCCTCCCTGCAACAGGCCTCCCAGAGTCACTGCTAAAGAAGCTTCATTTCTTACTCTGCTTCATGTTTCAGCTAGAACACTAAGGAACTGCAGGCAGGAATTGTCTTCCAGAGAGAGAATTCAGATGTTCCAGGCAGGATGGAGGGTGCTGTGGTCAGAAACTGCAAGAGGCAGCACAGAGATGGATTAGTTGGTCCACCCAGCTCATTGCAGAGGGTGGGGGCTTAGAGGTGAGGCTGCTCATGGCCACAGCAGTGGGATGGCTTTTGCACAGACCTGAGGCCCGGGCTGTGGGCTCACTGCAGGGCATCTCCCAGCACAGGTGGCACAAGACCTGATCTGGGAGCAGAAATGGTCCCTCTGCTCCAACTAAGTCTTCAGACCATGGACATGGAGGCCATGCTGTGCTATTGCTTCATAAATTCATGGTGCCAGGATGATCATGCTCCAGCAATAATAAAATTCAGCAATAATGAGAGATAATTGCAATTCAAACTACTGTGCTGTAATTAGGATGTTTGATACAAAATGGCAGAAGAGGCAGTGATGATGGCGTGGGTGGGTTCACTCTTGAAACCACACATGACAGAAGGGACTAGGACCAGGAAATTCCCCTCAGCATTCATCAGCCATGGAGTGGGGCTCAAGGACTTTGCTAGTTCTCCAGGATGTGCCAAATACCCGCTGTAGATGCTCAAGAGACCTGCTCCATTCTCCCCTGTTCTGTCACCTATTGATGACTATCTCGTTTCCCAACCCTTTCTGATGGCCTCAGGGAGCCACACTGCATCTCTTTGAGCTTGTAGACCTAACACCAGGCCATCTGCCCCATAGAGGGCTGTGGAACAGCAGGTGACCTGGGGTGTGCCAGCTTTGAAGGTGTCAGCAGCTCTGCCATGCTGCATTGACAAGAGCTGGCTGGCTGTCCCCTGCCAGCAGTGCCCACAGGCAAGGGGACATGGAAATCGTCTCCCCTTGCCTTGACTCAGGCTTGCCTGTGTGGCCACTGACCTCGTCTAACCCTGGCACCCAGGCCTTGGCTCCTCAACGGCAGCTGCTGGTCAGTCCCAGGCTGCCCCTTTGGTGTCCTGCAGGTCTCACCAGCTCAAGGATTCCCACCTGTGCTGGTGATGATGGTAGTGGTGGTGGAGGGCACCTGGGCTTCAGGCAGCCCTTGTTGCCACTGCATGATTCAGGCAGGGTCGGAAGGATGCCCTTGTCTTGCACCACACAGGAAATCTGTGAGAAGCAGAATCTTTCAGCCAAAATCTTTTAAAAAAAAAATTTAAGTGAGAAAGAACTCTACCTTTTGACTTTTTTAGATCTTCTGGGGAACTCACCTACCAAACTGAGCAGGAGAAAAATCCATCTTTTTTAAGTCTAAATGCTTTATGTCAATACTTTCCTCCAGGCTGCCTCAGCAGCACCATCAGAGTTTCCTTCTGTTTTACTCTAATTGTATTGCTTATAAAATTTTGTCAAGGATGGAACTGAAAGCTCTTGTCTGAGCCCAAATAAAATTGGTTTGACTTTCCAGGTTGCTTTAAAAAAAATGTTCATTTCAGTGATGCTTGACTCAAAATTAGTTTTTTGTGGTTTCTGGCTGCACACCTGTCTCTTTGACCTCTCCAGTGCAGGGAGAGCTGCTGGGCAGTCAGACATCCCTGGGATCTTCCCAGGGAGAAGAGCCCCTGTGCCTTCTGCAGCCTGCCCATAGACACTGGCTGCCTGCTTCGGCGGTAGATTTTCCAGGGCAGGAGGGAAGTCACTGGGGATGGAGAAGTCCCAAGGTCATGTAGTGCAGAATGAGAGCAAAGGACTTCTTATGAGAAAGCATCACCTTTGGCTCATCACCATGCTCTCAGGTATCAGGGATGTCCCTTGCATGTGCTCCTTCAGGTCCCCTTCTTGCCTGTCTCTTCTTCCAGAGGAGCTGCTGAACTCCCCATCCTACAGCATGTGCCTTGACAGCAGCCTGTCTTGTCTGTCTTTCTGTCCATCTGTCCATGCAGACAACAGGGTTGATTTTCTTCCTCCCATTCTGCTCTGGCTTTACTCCATCTCATGTATTTCTGCAGCACTCCCTGTTCTCCCCTCCACTTCACCTCCTCCTCCTCCTCTGTCCACCCTCCACTGTGTGAGTGCAGCCGTGAATTGGCCAGGACACATCCAATGACTCACAAATCCCACAACATCCAGCAGGAAGAACAGAGGAACTGGTGTGACCTGCCCATTTTGCATGTCTGGTATCTCCTGGCCCATCTCCCCTTTGTGTTTATCAGGCATCTAAAATAAGAATCATGTTCATATGTCTCTTCCTTCCAGGAGTGTTGGGAGGATTAATTAGTTAATGTTCGTACAGTGCTTTGAAGATAAATGCCAAGCAGGATGATGATAGGAGTGGAAATGGATCCTTTCATCTTTCTCCTTCCTATTTTTCATGTGGGCTAATGGTAGCAGCCAATGTACTCTTCCTTCACTAGGTCACCTGGTGGGGAAATTATTACCTCTCACTGCAAACCATGGTGAGGACGTAGTGTGTGAGCACAAATCCCCACTGAAGAGTAAATAAAAAAGCAGAGAGAAGATGGCCAGCTGAAGAAAGCACCAGGGTTCAGCTCTGGTGGGGTCTGGGCACACCACTGCATGCCATAGCCCTGGGATGTTGCCATCAGCCTAGACTACCTGTTAGCCTTAGACTGGGTATGAGCTGTGCCTGTGTTCTTTCTGGCTTGAGTGGGAGTGGGGATTGCAGCACTGCCCCCTGATATGGAGCCTGGCTCAGTGGCTGACAGCAGATTTGCTACCTACCAGCTTGGTGGAGACATCTGTCTTGCAGGAAACAAACTGGAGACAATTGTTGGGTGTTGTGCCAACTCCACTACTATCTCAGTGTTAGTACCAGTCAGGAGGTACTGTAGTATTACAAATTCACTAAAATGTCTGTACACAAATGCACACAGCATGGGGAACAAACAGGATGAACTAGAGATCTGTGTGCCATCTTAGGACCATGATCTCATTGCAATCACTGAGACATGGTGGGACAGCTCACATGACTGGAACACTGTCATGGATGGCTAT
>JANHGL010009560.1:0-11545 GCA_024611195.1 Ceyx melanurus | reverse complement strand
TCCTTGGCATGATCATTTGCAAATAACTTTATACAATATAAATAATAGTACAATATAAATTAATACATTAAAAATTTAAATCAATATTATCTCTAGCACTAACTGAAGGCCACAATAAAATCAAATTCAGCATGATAAAGAGGAAAAATGAAGATGTAATATTTATTTGTGAATGCAACTTATTACTTGCATTCGTTTGGTGCTATGGCAAAACCTGTTATTTATTTTGCTGCGTTAATACTTAAATGTCAAATTCTCAGCTGCTGTAAATGTGTGCAGGCTCACTCAATGAGAATACCTACTAAGCCCTCAAAGTATTTTATGGGTTAAATTATAGATGGGGCTGCTATTGCTACCTATTGAAGTGTCTGGATTTCATTATATAAGTCCCTGTTGTTCTAACTTTGCCAAAATTTAGCTCTTTAGGCTGCAAATTTTGTTGGATACTTTTGTTCCCCCTTCCCTCAACGCTGAGTGTCTCCTTTATATTGCCAGTGTTAGGAAGGAAAGAAAACAAAGTCTGGTTTTGCCTATGTCTATGTAATTTCATAGAATCAAAATTTGGAAAATTTTATTAGATATATGTCTTTTTAGTGGTGTAAAGGTTTTCTTAAATTTTGCCACTCTACAGGCTGTATGCCAGTTCCTGTTTCTCAGGACAGACTTCAAGTATAATTCTGAAGATACTTTTTTTTTCCATAACCTTGTACTGGTAGGTTGGAAAACAGGGGCCAAGAGGAGAGAGGTAAAGGAAGATTAAGATAAGTAACTGGGGAGAAAGAACTGACATCTGACAGGTGGCATTATAAAGCATGATTCTGTCACCTCTTATTCTCTTAATTTTCCCTTTATGTAGGAGAGAAGTGTGCTCAAAATTACACTGTATGATTGATTTTCTATGAGTTCAGTTAAATAACAATGTGCTGTCAGCACACATAGGCTGTTAGACAGCCAGGACTGCATGTTGGTGTTGGGGCTTTGGTTTTTTTTTTTTAAGTATTAAGAAGAAATATTTGATCTTGTACTGTACAAAAATAGCCTCACTACTTGAAGTAGTCTCCGTTTCCATTCTCCCAATTGCTACTAATAGCCAGAGGTCACTTCTGGATTTATTTAAAAAAAAACCAACAAACAAGCAAAAAAAAACAAACCACTTTAATCAACAGAAATGATCTGTTGTCCCAAAGCCTAGTGAGAAGGTAGCTGCATTACTACCCTCACTGTCTCTTACCATCCTGCTTGGCACTTTGAGGTTTCTGCAATCTGTCTGTAACTGTTGGAAGCTATAAAGCTTTGTGCCAAGGAGTTGCCTGCATGTGACTTTTTATAACACAGTAGTTTTTCTTAGCCGGAGCCTTGGGATAATTTCGTTTAAAGGTGGCAATCAAAATCAGAACCAGAGAGCCAGAATCATTGCAAAATTCCATGCATTAACTAAATATTATCCTGGGGAAAGGGATTCTTCATATTTGTGCTTCGGGGTTCTCCAAACATGTGTCTTGCATTACCTTTCACTAAATATCTCTTTGACTGTTTTTGCTTGTGTTAAACAATCAGGAACAAATTTGGCATGTAGTTTGTTTGCTGCTTAACAATGAGGACCACTCAACAATTAGACAGTTTGTCCTAGACTTCAGGCTGCAGATAATATCTCTAGCTTCCTTTTTATTTTCTTTTATTTTTTTTTTTTCAAACTTGCTTAAAGCAGAGTTCCAGAATCCAAACTAAAAAGGAGCTGTGTATTGTGTCTGAGGCTTTAGATCTTGTAGAGATTGGATTTATCAAACTTTTGTTGTTCCGCCTTCAAATGGCGTCACTTGTCTGTAGCCTGTAGGCCCAGACTATGCAGCTGATTTATTTTATTGCTTTATTTTTAAATGTGGGAATTGCTTTAGGCATTTATGCTAATATTCATATTTTCTGAGTTAGTGTTGTATTGTTATAGCCGTTCTATTGGAAGAAGATATAGTATTCATGAAATTGACTGAACTAGGAATGAAAAGTATCATAGAAATTAGTGTAAAAGTTGACATAAAACCTGCATTTTAAATAAAGCTAGACAAGACTGGTAGCTGCTACATAAAAAATGCTTTATTGCTGTTCTGTACCCATTCACTTGTCAGTCATGCTCTTCAGTGCTGTTGCCATGTTGTTGTGGCTCAGAATTTTGGAAGCAACAGCTCATTTATTTACAAGTACATTGATTTTTGTTATTGGTGGTGGTTGTTTGTTGTCGGTGGTGGTGGTGGTTTTGGGTTTCATCTCTCCCTCTGATCACAGGCTAAATGTGGCATTCAGTAAATAATTATTTTTGTCCATCAGCTCATTTTCAAAAAAAAAGCAGGTTCTTATTTCTGTTTTTAGGCCAAATTCCTTTCACAGAACTGGGCTTAGAGGTATCTACTAGGCCACTAAATCTGGTACTATAGCATTGACAGGAATAATGCCCCCTAAGAAATCATGCTCTAGTCTGCATTGTAATACAGTTTATTTTTTGTCTGCTATTGCTCCCCTTGCTGTATTTGTAGCCTGGTTGTGATAGTTCTCTAAGTTTTAGATTGCTGATGGGTGGTAGAGACAGTGATTCCACAACCTGAAGGGAATACAGTAGATGGGTGCTGACACTGAAACAGTACCAAGAACAAACTTGCTTTTTGGGTCCCCAAGACAGGGCAGTGTAATTCTGCTTCCTTAAGAAATTCCAAATTCCAGAATCACAGAGTCAGGGGTTGGAAGGGAGCTAGAAGATCATCCAGTCCAACCCCCTTGCCAGAGCAGGGGCACCTAGACCAAGTCACCCAGGAACAGATCCAGCCGGGTCGTGGCTTCCTCCTTGGCACTAAGTATATTTGCATTGGAATGCAGTTGTAACATTGTTTGGGGGAAAACTAATTAACAAAGCTATTTTACTCTTTGTTTTCTACTTTTGTTTTGTTTTACTCCTGGCCAACATAGTAACCTGGATCAGCTTCATAGCAATGTCATTTTTTGCAGAATATGAATGACAAGAAATGCACATGCCCTTGCCATGTTCTGTGACCATTATTATTTCCTTGTAGGAAAAATAACTTGATAAAAGGCAATTAAGTACTTCCTCTGTGTTGATGACTGCAGCAAGCTCAAGTTATTCTGTTACTGTGAGATGTTTCAAACTCTAGAAAAAGCACTAATGGCAAAGGCTCTAATCAACAGTTTCCCCTCTCATCTTCCATAACCAAGTCAGTTTTGTCAGTGTTGGATGGGGCAGCTTTAAGGAGAAGTTTTTGAGCTTTTATGTCACATTGCTTTGAGCAACCTGACCTAGTTAAAGATGTCACAGCTCACTGCAGGGGGGGTTTGGACTAGATGACCTTTAGAAGTCCCTTGCTCTCAAACCATGATATGATGCTAAACTGTTTTGTGTTACTCTGCCTTTTTTGGAAATGTGGTCTGCCAGTTAAAAAGTTTCTGTTCTTTTTGAAATTCTGTACCCACCTTTTATTGTTGTTGGGGTTTTTTGATTTGTTTTTAATTTCTTTCCCCCTGTAGAGCATAAGAAAGTTTTTTTGATCTTAAGAGAGCTACCTTGCAACACAGTTGTTAGAAAGATTTGTTCCATACCTTGCTACCCAAGATCTATTGTATTTTGTAAACTTTTTGTAGCTGCAAGGAAGTAGACAGTAGCTTCTTTTTACAACAAGATGATCTCTTTTTTTCCCAACGTTATCTCTGTTCCAGGCTTAAGTGAGATTGATGCTTCATTTAAAAAAAATTTAGAGTAATTACAGACTATAAGAAGGATAGTTTCCTTAATATCCTAATCATATTTCCTTCCATATCCTTATTATGTTTATCTCAATTTCATTAGCATTCCCTTTGAATTAAGAAATTCTGTCTATCATATCCTATTTAAATCCATTTAAATTATATTTTAAATTCCTAATAGTATATTACATGAACTGGACAATTGCATAGGAATTTCTTGCTAATTTTTGACAGATTATGTCAATAGCTGTGCCTTGAATTTAGGTCTTTAATCTTGTGAAGGATAGTTATGACCTAATTGGTTTCTGAAGATAAAATATTCTGTGAGCAGAATGCTATATTTTAATTTCACTTTAGCTAGTTAGGAATCTGAGGAAAGAAGGATGAAATACCTTCATGCTGATGGTTATGAAGGTGGAAAAAAATATTAATAAAATAATTGGCCAGCCAAAAACATCCTCAGAAAACCTATACTGCAAGTAAAGTTGACCACAGGAAAAACATCTTTATGAGTATTTTTATGTGTTTTTAAAAATATTAATTGGATCAATATATTCTTTACTGTGGCTGAGTTAGTCCTACTTTTTCTAATCTCATTTCTTCAGATTATATAGCACCTTGGTGCTATGATAGAACTGTGTATATGCTTTCTAACTTCATGTGAAAAGAACTTGAATTTACAATTCTAATGATCTGTCTTTTTTATTTCTTTTCCTTCAAGTGACTTACTAAGATTTTCTTCAGTGGATTTAGTACAGTGTAAAATTTAGCAACCTGAGTAGATTATGTAGATGGAAGAGGTTAATATTTCATATTTGTAGCCCTGCATTGAAAAGTAGCTTGTTGAGAATCATGTCATTATGCAGATGTGTCCTTCCCTGGCATTTTTTGCTTTTCATAGCAATGATATTCACTTTACAGTAAGTTGAACTCAAAAAGCTGAGAGCTTGTGGAGAACAGTCTGTAAGTTATATGTTGCTTGTCTGCTTACAAAGCAAATATGTACAAAAGTGTATTTCAGTGACTAACTTTAACCCCCTAAAGCAAGTAATTTTGATGGCTTTTTGTTTACTTAAAACCAAAAAAGCTTTGAGAGCTTTTGCAATCCCTGAAAGTGATCAAAGAAAATCCCAATATGTGCACAGTTATTTTGCTTCTAAAATAAAATTCATATTGTCGCCTGCTACGTCAAACATTCAAATAAAATACAAATTCTCACAGTTTTAGCTTACATCAAAGATGGAAATCATTGTGTGGTTTTGGAAAAGAAAGCAATTCCAAGATAGACACAGTTGGAATTTATTATTTTATTTTATTTTTTTAATATGACAGTCTGTTTCATGCACTTAGTAACATCAGTGTGAATTTGAAAGAGCATCCTAAGCAAAGACAAAGTCTAAGGGAACTTCCATAGTTGACACTTTTAGGTTTAAGATTGAACTAGGTGATTCAGTTGCACTTTTCACACTCTTCATAGACTTATGCAACAGAAATAAACTTATAAAAATGAATACTTTTTTATTTTTTATGTGTATATAAACAACAATGTACTATTTCTTGAATTTGTCATCAGTAATGTGAAATATATTGTATGTTTTCCTGCAGATTAATACTAATAGTTGGATTTCTTTTGGCAGGTTGTCAAGTTGTTAAGTAACAAAAGATCTCAAGCTGTTGGAATATTAATGTCTAGCCTTCACTTAGATATGAGAGATATTCAGCATGGTAAGTGAAATATGTGTTGTTGATTCTACTTGAGATCACATCACTAATAATCTAGAAATTATAATTTTTTTGACCTTTTGATCAATAAGAAGTTTTTTTTTTTTTTACACTCTATTATTCTGAAAATAGTTTTCTCTAGCATTTATTTTCCCTTTTCTATATTCCCTTGTCCTCTACAGAAGATAAAAGTGTTTGCAGATTTGGCATCTCTAGTTTTTGGCATCAGTTATCTAAGTGATATAAAATATTGACACTTTGATCTTTCTGAAGAAGAAAATGTGATGTGTTATTTATTTTTATTCAGATAGTCTTATGACATATCCAGAAAAGTGAATTATAACATTTAATTGATTTGCTGTATAAAATAGGTCCTATATATGTGTTAGCACAAGCTGTGAAGTTCTTTCATCTTCAACAGAATTTTTTTATAAAGGTATTTCTTTTGGGGGAGTGTCATACGTTTCATTTATGCTAAGAGACAGTAGTGCAAAAAGGTGAAAAGTGGAATTGCATTTATATTCAGAGCATCCCTTATGCTTCCCAAAGGCTTTAGTTAGATTTGAAGCAGATTGAATTATCCTGTGAAGTGCCAGCCTAGCTATTAAATAAATGTGGTTTCAAGTATAACACAGACTTTATAAATCAGAAAAACATCTTGTGAACTTTCTAGGCTACGTATTTACAGCCGTGCGTTTAGTTTACTATGATTTGCTTATTTTCTGAAATAATTCATAAATAGGACAAATTTCAGAGCACTCTCTCAGCTAGTGAGTAAGCCTTAATCAGAGTTTGAAGTTTTTATTCAACTGTTTTGATGGTTACTAGACTTCCTCAAGCTGAAGCACTTAAGATGGTAGTCATAGAGCAAGGCGCCAGTGCTGGCGCCAAGAAGTACTTGGTATTTCCAAAGCTGGCAGATGTAGTTCAGTTAAGTCATAGAGCAAAATCTGAAAACAATGATATGGTCCTTTCCTTCAGTCAAATATTCAGCTTGGTTTCAGTTAATAATGAGAACCTTATGAACAAAGGAGTCCGCCTAACATCTGTGTCTGTGGTAAAGCCAATACAAGTTCATTGAAAATTTGCTTGCTTAACATGCAACACTAACAATAACATGGCATGAATGTCAGTAGTTGAAGGGGTCAAACAATATTATGCTTAACCTTTATCCTATTACAATATTAAGCACACATGATCATCCGAGACCCGTGTGCAGATTTGGTGTATTCCTCTTTCATTAGCTGGTTCAGAAAACCAAAAGTCTTTTTGCAAAGGGGGCTTCAATAGTGCTCTTCATCTCCTGTTTTGCAGAAGTGATTGAACAAGCATGAAAGAACTTTTGTGTGATAGAGGAATTTGTAGAAACGGTTGGAAGATCTTGGTGTTAAAAATGTTTGGTTTTTTTTCTTTTTGCTTGCATGCCTTTTTTTTTTAATATATATATATATATTTAAGAATATAACATAGGCACAGAGGAAAAGTGGTGAGGAGCAGGAAGGAAATTTGCATGGTGGGGGCAAGGAAAAAAATAGAGAGATCCCACCAATATGTATTTCTGGCATCAGACACTCCTTGTAGAATTCTCTGAGTGATCTAACTACAGAGCCCATGGAGAAATTATAAAATCATAAGCACAAGTATTTAGCTTCACTTATGTGGGTGCTATTTTTACTTGCTTGTTAAAAAGTAAGGGGTTTGCATATTTATTTTTTTTTAGTTTGATAGCTTACTGATTTATCTGGTGCAATTTGAATGCAGAAAGGAAGGTACTATCAAAAAAATCCAGTAGCATAATAGGCAGTTGTTTTATTTGAATCTTTATCTGTTAAGATTTAAGGGTTATGACCATAACTGAAAAAAAAAATCAGTGTTCTTTGTCCCTTGGCACAGGGTTTTGTGGTGGTCCTGAGTTTTTGCCATGTTTAATATACAGTGATGAGCACATTTAATTGTATCTCAGTACAATACGAGCAATGTTTTTTTCATATATTTCAAAGGCAATCAAACTTTTTTTTCCTTTCCCCTCACTGACAGTTTGTGATAGGGCAACTTTCTTTACAGGCTTTCTTGTAAATATTCCCTCTGTAATATAAAAAATGTAACTGTTGTGTGCAGTGTTCGTGCAAATTGCAGATTTTTATATTATTTTTTTTTTACTGACCATAGAAAAACATCCATAAAGAGAGGAAATTTCAGTGCAGTATGGTATTCAGTGCAGTGTGGTATTCTGCAGTGTTTAACTGGAGACCTTAAAATAACTTGAAACCTGGACAAGTGTTTTATTTAATGTCTTGTAAATATTTGTGGGTTTTTGTGTGTGGAGAGGGTGTGTTTAAATTATTTTTTGATTTTTTTTGATTGTCATTATTTTGGTTATTTGTTGGGGATTTTTTTAAGCTATCAAACAATGGTGAAACACTGCAAGAAATTTTGCAAGAAATAATCCTTTATAAAACATTGTTTTGGAAACCAAGGTTTAGATAATCTTGAACTCTTTAGGTAAGTTTTCACACATACGTGATCAAATGACAATTAATGCAAGATCTCAGAATATTCTAATATATTCTAAATAGCTTTATCAGATGATGGTGATACCCTTGTGTCTGCTTGTAGTGGTGCAGTTTCTGCTCCCAACTGAAATAGTTTTAGTAAGGCAAACTCCCAAACCCTGGCTGCTTTTAAAATAGTTTTATGGCATGGAAGGAGTAGTTTATAATTGCAGCACATTTGTACTGAACTCTAGTGTGCCTTTCTAGTAGTGCTTTAAAGTAGGCTAGGTTGATTTTGTTGTTGTTGTTGTTGTTATGGGTTTGGGTTTTGTTTTTTTTTAGTAGATTCTAATTGCTACCAGAATTCCCAGCTATTTTATGCAGTCTGGTCTAGAACTGTAAGAAATATTGATGTCTTTAGTTGCAGTGCAATTTCTCTGTGTTATTAGTATGAAAATGAACCCTCCTGGTTTCTCTGGTTTCACACAAGGTTTTACTGACGCCTATTTTTTTTTTTTTCAAATCATCTATCTACTAGGAAAAGCACTTTATCCAGGCATTTTGCTTGGGTTTTTTTATTTTCACTATACCACAAATATCCTTTATTACATTCCCACTGGAAATATAGCAGCATTTGGCTGCATGATACAGCCAAAGCTTGAGAAAGTACTTGTTTGGCATTTTTACATATTTTTTTCCTTTATACCTCAGATTTCCTTTCTGAAGACTTTGATTATAGCATTAGCCTGCTGGTTTAGGTTTTGGGGCTTTTTTCTTAACATTTCAGACGTGCAATGTGTGTTTAAATTAGAGAGCCAACAAGATTTCAGTTAACTGCTTGTAGTAATCTATGATGAACACCCTCTAAATGAATTAATAATTACATGTTAAGTCCATGTCTGAGTTTAGGGACCATGAACCTGAAGATCTCTTTTAATGAAGTTGTCTGGCAGCCATGGAATGTAACTGAAATTTTCACATGGCTGTCATTGTCTTTCCCAATATATCAAAAGATAACAAAAAGATACAAAAGATAAAATAAAAATAATAAATTAAACATAAGAGATATAATCTATCCTCTTCTGTGATTAAGCTTTTATCCCTGTTAACAAGTACAGTAAGAACAGGAACAAATTATTGTGTTTCTATGTGTGTGTGCATTAAAAAATTAGAAGGAAAAAAAAAGAGGAAAATTTCTATTTCATGCAAATAAATACATTTTCTAAACAGATATCTAGTATTTAAAAAATTGAAATTGATCTTTTATTCACCAGAATCCTCTTAATTCAGCAACTTTCTCTTAAAAGGGTTTATCATTTCAGACACTGTGTTACCTCTGGCACGGCTGCAATATTCTAACTATATTTCCGCAAGGTTTTGTGTAGCATCTTGGACTTGCCCTGGCTCTGTTGGGGAAGTAATTTTGAGATTTCTGCCTTTGAATTTCTGAATAAGACATTCCCAACACCCACCCCATAATGCCCCCTCCCCCCCACTTTCTAAGACCCTGGTAGTTTACAGTATTTGATGGAGTTATCTGTCTGGTACTTGGAAAATTAAAACAAACAAAAACCACACACACACACAAAGCAAACAAAAACCCCAACCACCAAAAAAACCACCCAACACACACACACAAACCACAAATGAGCAAACCAACCCAAACAAAAATAACCCCAACAGACCAAAAAACTAAACCAAACCACATATGACGAAAGCTTTTTATCCCAGCCCTCAACTCCCTGGTCTGTGGATGCTATTAAAAGGAGTTTACACAGAAGAATGTAGTAGGAAAAATATTTATGGAAGGGATGTACAGATTCACCTAACAGCTGATAAAACTAAACCTTTTAATCTGGTTATTATACCTAAAATTGTATTTGTGGCAGCTTGCTCTGCCAATAGAAATACAACTTTGAACAGACAGAACTTCAGCCCTGAATGCAAGACAGATGTGCAGGAGGAAGTGAATGTATTTTAAATGTTAGTGAGCAGAATAAATGTTTATTCTTTAGTATTTGGCTATTAGTGACAAAAGTGCATGATAAAATCTTGGGTTTGTTTTCTTGGCTGCTCACACTGACACTTAGAAATGATGAGTTAGGAGAGACTTTGTCTAAGGTTAGCTGAATTATTTCAGTGGATGAGGTGCATAAAATGTATCTCTATACTGCAAATATAATATCAATATAATATCAAATATTTAAATATTTGTGCAGGAATTCACATTGAAGCATCACAGTCTTAATGAGGGTAGGTCCAGAAGATCATTTAAATGGAAACCAATCAGTAAAGAATGACTCAGCATCTGGAAAATGTGGCTCATTATTGATTTATTGAAGGTCCACAGGTGATCTGAGCATTATTTATCCTAATAACAATCTATGTGTAATAACCATCATCAATTCAAACTCCTAATACTGAAATTTATATATCAAGAATATCTTCCCAAAACACACTTTAATGATTTAGCAAGTTATGAGGACAAAACGTGGTTGGATCAAGTTCTTTGGGTGTTATATTGGAAGGTAAACCAGCTGCCCAATATTGCTATTTCTCTTATTTAATGATGAAAAAAAATCTGGATATAAGAAAATATCTAGAATATTTTTCCTCTGTCACATGGCAAGTCTGTATTTCTTTAATAAAGGAATGATCCAGTGATTTCAGTCTGTGCAGGTTAATTACAAAATTTGAAACAACCTGATAGTTCTAGCTTATTAATTGAGAACTTAATTTTTTAAAATTTTTTTCTTAATCATATGTTGTGCTTTCAGACCCCTAAAATCTTAGAAGACTGTCTTCATCTTCCCTTTTGTTAACCTTTCCACCTAATGTTTAGATTCTTCTGAGACCTCACCAAGGAATGATTGGTTCAGAATTTTTCTGTCCTGTGAACTCATACTTTCTGAAGACTTCACACCATAATCCTCAGTCTCACTCCTCTATTTCTTTTTAGCTTTATGCTACTATATTCCCTATGTTATGCCTGCTGTTAGGTTGCAAGCTTAAAATTTCTTAGCTTATAATTACTTTACCATTGCATATTATGAAATTATTGGTAAGGAAAACAATGGTATACTCACAATTACTTTTATAAAAGACAGACTAGAGTTAAATCAGTGTCACATACATGTGTTGCTGCAAATGTGTCTATTGATTTCATGCTGTTAGGATGCCCACAGTGTTCTGCACTAAGCAACAGAGAGTGATTCTGGAGCCCCTGTCTGGCCACTCCTGCCAGAGGCACCTGCAGAGCTAGAATAATAATGGTCCTTGGAGACAGGTGGGGTTTCCAATGGATGTGGTCTAAACAAACCCTGAAAGCTGGTTGTGAGTATTGAAATCATGCCTTAAATCCTCTTTCTATATGCTGGGATTTTCCAAAGCTTAGTTCACAGTGACCAGATCCCAATAAAACAACAGCAGAAGTTGTTAAGGAAAAAATATGCCCTTGGTTATCATTTTCTTTTAGTATGAATGCAACACGACAAGCTAATGAAGGACAAAAATACTCATATCACCATGAAAGGAATTTCATGTTTAATGTGATACATATTTTTAAGATTTAAAATTTAAAAAATTTA
>JANHGL010009559.1:0-15659 GCA_024611195.1 Ceyx melanurus | reverse complement strand
CCGCCCCGAGCCATGGGAGGGGTTCGGGCGTCCCCGCAGCTTCACAAAGCCAGGATCCTCAGTGCCCAGCCGAAAGGCCGGACCCATTGAGTCAGAGAGGGGAGGTGCTGTTTCTGGCCCGGGTGGTACGAGCCATGGTGGTCCGAGGGTGATTACGAAAATATTGTGAACGCTTTAGAAGGAATCAAAATGATTTTAGTATTATTTTCTAATTTTGATAATTTGTGTCCATTTGGGAATAGAGATGCATTTAGGGAGGACTCTGGAGGGAAAGAAGGCTGCTTCAAGCCAGTCCTGGTCTACAAAAAGGCTGGGCAGTAACCCTAATCTAACAACTGTAGGTTTCATTTGAGGTATGTATAATCAGATATTAAATGGGATAATCAAATGTCAGTGGCATATAGTCACTGTGTTAGCATGTCGGAGCAAAATCCATCTAATAGGTCACAATATAAATTGGTTACTTCTAGATAAATTTCTTTATAATTATAATAACTTTTCTGATGGTAGGAAAAAACCCTGCACCTCCTGTGGCACCGTGAAAGCTAAATTATTACATAAAAATACCAGAGAGTTTGAGAACGTTTCTAAGGTTTTGTAACTTCAGTGACTGTAGGAATATTTGTGTCTTCACATGTTCACTGCAGCAGAACCTCTGCCAGATTTTTTTATACTTTTTTTTTTTAATTGTTAAAAGCTTGCTTTTCCTGTAAAATAATAATAAGGTATTAATAACTGGTCTAGAAAATAAAGCATGTAAGGATACTACTGCCTTTTCCACGCTTCATATTAAAAGACTGCAAAAATACTGCCTGTAAAATATTGTGTTGATTAACTTGGTACCAATAAAGCGATAGACTCGTTGCACAGATGGGCCTAGTGCAGCTTTCTCAACCTCATTGTGTCAGTACCGCATGTTCTGATCTCTGCTATTTTGATGTTGAGTCTTTTTTGTTGTTTTGTTTCCCAAGCAGGCCTTTGCCAGTATGCAGCTTTTTGTGCTGCATGTGAATAAACTCAGATGAGGACAAATTAAGTAAATTATTTGAATGATGAGGTAAAAACGTAGTACCCTAATTTGTCTGGTATCCTGATAGTCCCAGGAAGACTGGGTGTTAGAGCAGTGTGTGTCTGTAGGGCCGCCCTTTTGCCTCACCCTGGAGTATAAATGATCTCAGGTTATTAAGTGATCATAAGTGATTTACCTGTGATATGAATACATGAGTTTGGCACAAACGTTACGCCTGGGGGAAGATTTTTTTTTGGGATAACTCACTATTTCCACCTGAACTCTAGCCAAGCAAATTTCTACCAGTTGGAACTGAAAGGTGTTTCCATGTAGGTATATTGTACTGTGGAACTGCTTGTTTCCACCTGCAGCTGTCCTGTGTGCAGTGCCAGAGGTATGTGGCAGCACAGCCCCTGTCAGCCTGCAGTTCCTCAGTTAAATGACAGTAAGAAGAAGGAGGCTGTTGTCACTAAATTGATGCTGTCCAGACAATATCAGTTACTCCTACATGTTTCTTGTCAGAGAAGGTTCATAATCACTGATGGAGATGGAAATTAATTTAATGTTTTTTTGTACTGATTGAAAACCACTGAATGTCACCAAAAATTATATTGTTCAGTTTTAAGAAGCAACAAGTAATGATGGCAGCAGCTGGCCAGAGCAGGTTTAGAAGTGGCTTCCTGGAATGTTAATATCTGAACATTTGCATAAAGAGTTGAGCTGAAGGCCAAGGTATACAGTTAATTAGTAAGATGCAGAAGAGGGTGAAGTGATGTGCTGCACAAGGCCAGCAAGAATATCACAACTATGAAGTAATTTTTTTTCGTTATGTTTGCAGTGTGATTTACTGAACTTGGTGTACCCAGGTTCTTGACAGCTGTGAAAGATTTCACTGTTGAGATCTTACCAGACGTTCATTTTACAGTCAGCTACTTAATACAGGGTGGCCTTTGAGGGAACCAAACCAGAGAAACACAGCTAATGAAGCCAAATGCCTAACACTGTGACAAAGCAAGGCAGGTTCCTTGGGCTCCATTTAAAGAGTTAATTCATTTCCTATACATAATATCTCTTGGGAGCAGTGTCTACTTGACAGTGAATGCCATCAGCACCATACAGACACATGTGTCAGGACGTGAGTACCCAAATTACAGACAGGGATTCTTTCCTTTGTTTTAAAATAGTCTCACCAAAGCTCTTACCAATCTGTAATTATAGAACTGTAATTTGAAATATCACTTCATGTGAATGTTTAATTTCGAAATGAATTGCCCATCCAGAAATCAAATAAGGTACGTTCACATATTGTTGGAAGATTGAACTACAAGTTCTGTACCAATCTGCTGCTTTTTCTGTTGTAAGTTGAACAAACTTCCAGTTTGTGAGTGAGAAGTGTGACTACATTCCATTTCACCAAATCTGGTTTGACATTCGTTTGTTACAGTGAAACGTTTGAGTCTATTAAACTCTGTCTCTGCTTGACTCGTTAGGGAGCAGTATGTCAAACCAGTAATCATGCTGCTTTCTCACCATTTTGGTTTTTGTTTTTGTTTTTCTTTACAAAGTGGAAGTGTTTGGCTGATAGATTCTCATGTTTGCTATAAAGAGAAAAGCAGTACACAAAAATCAATGACTTAATTAGCAGCTGAAGAACAGGTCATCAAGAGCAGCAGACTTCAGGCCAATGTAGGCTCATTAGTATTTTCCTGTCAGTTCAATATGTTATATAAGCCAGATTTTTTTCAGTGTCAGTTTTCATTTGATTTCTGTAGAGTTTAAATACAGTTGCTTCTGATGTGGTTTGGCTTTTTCCTAAACAGCTCATCGAGATTGGAAACAATAAAGGCTGCACAGCAGATGTAATAACTGCTGGGTAGTAAGATGTAGTTCTTAAGCTCCTACTGAAGAACATTACCTGTGTGCTTTAATCCTTGGCTGCTGCTGAGACATAAACCTCCAGTTCTGTGTCCAGCCACTCTAGAAAGATCTGTGGGGGTGCTGCCTTCAGGTGCTGTTCCCAGGATGGTCGCGCCATCCCCTTCTTGCTGCATCTTCCACTGAAAGTAACAAAGCAGCTGCAGACTGGTGTGATTTACAGCTTCTCTGCTCTACCTTTCATGCTTTGTAATGTTGCAGTCTTGTCCTCACAGGTCTGAGGCTTTTCTGGTGTGTGTGGGAAGTAAACACAAATTTTAGTATGCTATTCTGCATCTGTGAAGAGAAATTGAAAGAACTCTAGGCTGTATGGGAGCTAGGGGTGGGGAGGTGGAGAATTCATTTTGATGTGTGGGATTTAGGGTGATTTGAATTTATGGCAGCTGGTACCAGTGGCTGTGACTGCTGGCTGGGGGTTGGTGTTCCTTGTAAATACTGTCCAGACACTTTTTTTTTTGACAGCTACTAAGTTGTGGGTTGACAGATTCTTAAGAAGACAGCGTCTTAAGAATTTGAAATGTATGAATGCATCTAATATGCGAATCTTCTGCTTAGAAGGACAGCTGCCAGGACTCCTCCATGGCTGTGATCTGCACGTCTCGCTCCCTCCATCTCCCCTCTCTGTCCCTTGCCGACGTGGCATGGCTTTGGTAGTCTAGAATAGCTCATTCCTGTCGGCCTCCTGTTCTCACCTCTGTGTTTTGCTCCTAGCTGCAGGTAACCTTTGTGAGATGGCTTCTGTTTGTGGCCTAGGAGTATTTTTAGCTGTAGGCTTTGCTTGTTTCAGAGTGTGGCACACTGATCCATTGTTCGAGTGTGGCTTTCATCCCCTTGATGGGAGGGACCAGTTATAACTGATAGTTGCTTCTTTGCCTTTTCAAACATCACTCCTTTCCTTGTATCTTTTTTCCTTCTGGCAAACACTTCCCTCTTTTGGAGCTCAAGCCAGCATAGCTCTACAAAGCTCTCTCCAAGCTTCTAACAAGGTAAGCAATGGAGAATCGAATAAGGATTGTAAGTGTTCCTTTATGCAGCATCCTGTGAACAAAGCCATGGTAGGCTTGCTGTCAATTGCAGATATTTTGGGGTGAGTGTTTATTTTCTTGCTGCATTTAAGTTCTTTTAAGTTATTGAATAGCACTTTGTCTTTCACAGCGAATCTTCTAAGAGTACAGATACTAAATAAGCCAAGACCCTGTATACTGAATTTTCATGTAAAAACTAAGGCAGTGAAATTCTGAGGAACTCCATCCACAGTAACCAGTTTGAGTTACATTTAAGATGTGCATAAATTATTCACGTTATTGAGAAAAGTTGTTTGATGACAAACAACATTCTAATGCTTTGTGCTAGCATTTCACCTGTATAGTTGATAGGCTAAAGTGGTTTCTGGATCTCTTTTATCCACTAGGTCTTTATGCCCTTCCAGTTCCCTCTCTGATTTCCTTCATGTGTCCTTATATGAACCTATTGACTGCCATGAACTGACTTACTACATCTAAAGATAAATATGTCAGTGAGCTTGATAAAACAAACAGCACCATTTCTAAACTAAACTCCATATTGTTTGTAAACTAAATTCTGCATGGATGACTTGTCTGCAGATTACACCACTATTGACAAAGTGCAGATCAAAGATAAAACTGACCTTGCAGTGGCAAAATGTAAACTTTCAGAATTACTTGCATCTGAACTTCAAGCAGCAGGCTGCTTCTACATAATAGTCACATTCCCTAAGAATAAGAGGAGATGACGTGGTTGCAATAGAAATGCTTCTAGAAGCTGTGCAGTCTGAGGAAACTACAACTGCTCTGAAAGTTGTTGGTTTCAGTGTCCTGCTTTTTAAAGTTAGCTCTCGTATCATAAAAAACATTCTTCAGGTGGACTTTGTTCATGTGCAGACTTCAGTGAGTGGGTAGAGAAATGCCACTCACAAATTACTTCCTGCGTCAAGCACATAGTCTAAATTTAGTGCTGAGTTAAGGGAATGGTTTACAAGGTTTCATAGATGCAACAGTGAGAAGTGGGATGGGTTGTCTTAGCGGGACACTATCTGATGACTTCACTGGGTGTGTTATGTATTGGTTCTGAAATGTACTTCAAAGTAGGGAGAAAAAAATAGCATTGCAAACTCCCTTTTCTGTCCTCAGGACATATCCTTGGATAAGCCTGCAGAAACCAATGTCAATATAGCTTATCCCCATAGTAAAAGCTGTTTGAGGAAGCCTGAACCTAATTAATTGTGCCTCAACAAGAACTTGTCACACTGCTGCCACAGCCAGTCTGTCTTGTTGAGGGCTGTGATCTGAAGTCTGTGTGCCACTTTTTGAATAGGTGCCAGAATCTGTTAAACACGGTATCTTGAAATGGAACTGAACTGCATCCCAGCTTTACTTACAAGTCTGCAATAGGTCTCTTTCCAGCAGGCTGGTTTTAGTGTTACGTGTCCTTACTGAGTACCTTATGTGGATGGATGTGTTAGGCAAGATCTGTGAAGGATCAGGCACAAGCAGGAGTGAGTGTGACTTGCAAATACATAGCAGGTAGGACATACTGTTGCTGGGTTTACTTCAAGAGCTTTGATGTGAAATAACAATGTTTGACTTCATATCTTGGGTGATTTTTTTGTTTTGTTTTTGCTGAAGTGGAGTATCTTCAGCTGGAGGGATTAAATATGCTCACCCCAAAATAATTTTGTAGTTAGGACTCTGTCCTGGGCAGCAGAAAACTCTGAAACTGTTCATGCGCATGATGGAAATTTGGATCTGCATCTTGTTGTCCTGGTTGAGGATTTAGAGGAGAGGACTGGCTTCCCTTTATAACAGTGTGATAGGTGATAACCTGGCTTAAAATACAAGCTGAGCAGTGTGTGCAAGACTTTCTCCATCAGGAGCCTGTCAGACTGGGATCTGAGGTGAGGGTCAGGCAAAAAGGCTATAGCAATCACTGTTAGCCTGTCGGTTCTTTCTAATAGGGTTATAGATGCTCATCTAATGAACAGAAGCCTATGAATGTAAATTGTAAACATTTTGTTTATTGTTCTGTTACAAGTTGGTTTTATGCTGGTAGGTCTCAGCCTGAAAACTTCTCATTTGTCAATGAGAGAGAATCCTGATTGGGGTGTAGATGAGATTTCTTGCTCAGCACTGGCAAGAGTAACAGTTACTGGTCTGTCCAAAAGTGAACTTGTGCCCCTGGAGGAATTTTGCAGGTGAACTTGGTGTGTCTTGTAATTTGTGAGGTATTGAGGTCCACTTACTTTGATAAAGTTGAAACTGAAGTTCTCCTGTGAACCTGGCCCTAGGGGTCAAGTATTGATATCCCAGTAGCCAACTTGACTATTAGCATTGTCTTGTAGAAGTCAACAATACTCAGGCTGCCTCACTGACACATTCCTTGCTAACTATTTTTTCAGTGCTTAAGCTCTTCAGGGAACTTGTGGTCATGTGATGTTTTTTCCTTGGCTTCAGTTGCTAAACTGCATTATCAGAAATAATAAACAAATTGTTTCCATATAAGCAATTAGTTTTGCAGTGGTGACCATCATGTGGGCCAGGTCCCATTTGAGTTTTGTGAATGTCAGTGTTTTTTAAAAGGTTTTGAAAACCTGAGGCTGCAGCCACCCTAGCTGTGTAGAATTGTCCATTATATGTACATTGATGAATGCATTAAAAACATAATTTTGTGGTAGAAGAGTATAAATATACTTTCCATAGTTGCAAACAGCTGCAGCTTTACTGGGTATGGTTTCTATAAACCCACAGAAATTATCTCCTGTAGTGTGCAAAAACTCTTCAATGTCAGGAGGAGCTGTCCAGTGCTTCAGTGCTCTCAAGTAGATGCTATTGGACAATGGTGGGAGGAACATAAAAACAAACAAACAAAAAAAACCCAACCAAACCCGAAAGAATCAAAGCTAGTGGTTTCTGAGTTGGAATATGCAGTGTCTTCCAGGCTGAGCTGTGGTCAGCATAGGAAAGGGGAGAGATTTACATGGGGGGCATTGTTATGTGCTGTGCTTAATTTCAATAGGAATGTCGCTGCATTTGGAAGAATAATGCTGTAATGCTTAGGTATGTTCAGAATTGTGATTGGTCATATACACGTAGAAATTACACATCTTTGGCAAAAACTCAAGTTTTTTACAAGAAGCCCTTTCTATCGCTTTAATAGAGTTGATAGATTTCCTGCTTAGTAGTGACTGTGAGTTCTGCTTCACCCTTTAGCATTAACTTCCACGGTGCAGACAATCAAGAGACGTTTTTCTCTCTTTGTATTCCTGGCTATTACAGGAGAGAGCCATGGATAAAAGTGAGTTGGTACAGAAGGCCAAACTGGCTGAGCAGGCCGAACGCTACGATGACATGGCTGCTGCTATGAAGGCTGTCACTGAGCAGGGACATGAACTGTCCAATGAAGAAAGGAATCTCCTCTCAGTTGCCTACAAGAACGTGGTCGGTGCCCGGCGCTCGTCCTGGCGAGTCATCTCCAGCATCGAACAGAAAACGGAGAGGAATGAGAAGAAGCAGCAGATGGGAAGAGAGTATCGTGAGAAAATTGAGGCTGAATTGCAGGATATCTGCAATGATGTTCTGGTAATAATCCAGCCACAGAAATGAACAGCTGTCAGTGCAGCAGTGTTCTTGAGGGAGGCTGAAGGAGTCATAATTAGTGCTGTGGACACTGCAGCACCTTAGCAGGGGAATAATCTTGCATAGCCACATACTTAGGTCCAATTCTAGTTCCTAAGTTGTCTAGTTTGTTTCTTAGGGAAATTGTTATAAAAGAGCTTTATTTATTTATTATTTTTGAAAAAAGCAAACAAAGCAATGTTGAAGACCCTTAGCTGCTGTATGCAAATTTAGATCTGGGGCACTGGAATGGGTCCTGCTAAAAGGCCTATTGTTTAAATTCTTTCATTAATGAATACTGACATCCTGAGGCTTGTTTAGTACCTTTTTTTTTGGCTGGAGGGGGCATGTACTTCTTCCTCCAAATCAGTTTTGCTATTACTTAAAGAGCTTCTTTTTGTTGCTGTTCAGTTTGCTGAAGATCAGTGAGGAGCAGTTGCTGTCAGTTCTGTCAGTCTTTGCATCTTTTTCAGAATGCACTTGTGCTGACAGTGCCACTTTTCAACTGGAGTTGCAGGTAGAATCAGTTTGCTATGGATAATTTCACTGCTCTCTACAGTATTCAAGTGTATGCCAGCAAAAGTGACCAGACTTGCAATAATATCAAGCTTCTGCATTTCGTTAGCTTGGTTCTGGGGATTGTTTTGCATCAGTATATTTCAAGAAAATATTTGCAGTCTTAATCCCTGATAGCCATTAGGTTCTGCAGGAGTGAATTGTAGATAACCTCAACATGGCAAGCTTTCTGCTTTTCAGGGATGAGGTCGATTTCTCTTTGGTTTGTTTTGGGTTTTTTTTCTGAGTTGAGACAACAGTAGGCAAAGTGATTAATGCCTAAGTCATTGTTAATGTTCTGACACTTCATGGTTACCATTGTAATGAAGACTCTGTTTCAGATGTTATTTTTATGACTCGGAAAGAAAAAAAAGTGATGTTTCCTTTCTCAGGAACTCCTGGATAAATACCTTATTGTCAATGCCACGCAGCCCGAAAGCAAGGTCTTTTATTTGAAAATGAAAGGCGACTACTACAGATACCTCTCAGAGGTGGCATCTGGGGACAATAAGCAAAGTAAGTAGAGATGAAATCTGCTGGGGGCCAAGCAGAATAAGGTATAAAAAATACTTTTCTTTTTTCCTAACATTAAGTATTAATTTCTTTTTGCTACTGCTCTGTAGTGTAGTATTGAAGATGGTTGCAGTGCAAACGACTTTGAGAGAAAGATTTCAGTGAAACTGACAGAAGTGATTGGCAGACATTCACTCTGAAACCCCACACTGAAATACAAAGTTCATGATGTAGCCCGCTAAAAGTTTCTTTAATTTTAAATGGGTAGTTTAGAAACATCTTCTTCCCCTTATGGTTTTGTGTGGGTTTATTATTTAGAATACTACTTCTTCAGCTGGGCTGGAAGTGTTTTATCATTGTGCACTTAAGTAGCACTTGTGTGCATAGAGATTGGTTGGAATTTATTTTTAATACATTTAATTTTAAGTCTATATTAAAATGCTTAATTTAATTTCTGTATGTCAAAGCTTTATCTGAACAAATATTTTGTCCTTCATAGTCCAGCCACTGGTAGGCTTTTACATCTGAAAACACTGAAAGAAGTATCTGTGCATAAGTAATTGTAAGAATTTCTGGTGGCACAGAAGCCTAGCCCAAGAATATGATTGCTTCCCCCAGGAAGTGCAGTGATGTCCTGTGCCTTGATGTGAGTGTAATTACTTCTTGCAGCTACCGTAGCGAACTCCCAGCAAGCCTACCAGGAGGCGTTTGAAATCAGCAAGAAAGAGATGCAGCCAACACACCCCATTCGGCTTGGCTTGGCTCTAAATTTTTCTGTTTTCTACTATGAGATACTAAATTCTCCTGAAAAAGCCTGTAATCTGGCAAAGACGGTGAGTGGACTCCGCAGATCAACAATTTTTGTGGCAACTAAGGAGATAATACTGTGGTTGCAATAGCACTTTGTAGACAATTGAGCTTTTTCATAGAAAATTCTTTAAAAACTATTGCCATTGTAGTAGATTTTCAGGTAAGTTAGATGGACAGACTAGCTTAGCTTTAAGAAAAATGAATTTGCTAATGCAGTTCATCCAGTGTAAGGGGAGACAAGATGCCTCTTCACATGTCCGTAGAATGCCCTTGTCAAATTTGAAACACTTGGATTAACTTAGCACTTGCAAAATGTAATATTTATTTAAATTTGCACACTTCGGGAAGTGTTGTCTTTGTGACAGCATTCGCAGCCCTAAATGTCCTTGTGTAGCTGTGTGTGCCTCTGTCTCTCCAGAGACTTAAGAAGAGCCTATGTTGTGCCAAACAAATAGCTGGATAGCTTTGTCTGAAATAGGGTTAGAGCCTTCTGAATGGAGCTTTTTGCATCTGAAAATTGTCTGGTAGTAACGTATAAGATGATACTAGGTGAATCTTTGTCTTCTTAATACACACTTCAATAATATTTTGTAACAAAGTGATGTTTGCTGTGTAAATAATGCTGCAGCTGTTCCTGCCTTTTTAGTTAATATGCTTTAATCTGTTTGAAACCTGAACGAAGAATAGCACTTATTCACAGCTCTGACTTGCAATGCGTAACAGATCAGTGGGAAGAATGGCTTTATTAATCTCTGGTGGAGCATACCTGCTTTCCTGTGCTGTTTTGAAAAGAAATCCAAGATGTCCCACTTCATCATCAAAAAGCTGTCTTCCATTTTCTTGCCTGCTTATGTAAAATATATATTATCTCAAATGGTGCTTCTGTCTTTTACTGACAATTTAGACCAGTGAGACCTCCATTTTTAATTAAAGTATTGCTTTTAAATGTTGTTTTTTAACCCAGCTTCAAGCTGTATGAATCAGGCTGTGAGGACAGGCTGAGAGAGTTGGTGTTGTTAATTCTGGAGAGGAGAAGGCTCTGGGGAGACTTTATTGTGGCCTTTTTGTACTAAAGGGGCCTGTCAGAAAGATCGGGACACGGCCTGCTGTGACAGGACAAGGGGTGATGGTTTAAAACTGAAAAAGGGGAGATATAAAGGAATTTTTTACAAAAAGGGTGGTGAAAACAGGTTACCCAGAGAACTGATCGATTTCCCATACCTTGAAACATTCCAGGTGAGGTTGGACAGGGCTCTGAGCGATCTGCTGTTGTTGCAGATATCCCTGCTCAGTGCAGAGGGATTGGACCAGATGAGCTTTACAGGTCCCTTCCAGTTCTGTGATTCTTCAGTATGACAGTGCACGCTTACCTCTTCAGACTCGGTATTGGTATGGTAGTAACATTGTTCTGGGCTTTAATCTGAGCCCCTCTGAAGACTACATCTGTTTTCCCACTGTCTAATGATCCAGGGCTCACTTTTGTTTACATTTCTTCTCATTGGAAAATAAATAGGGAAAGCTTTCATCACACAATTTGAAGAGTATTATAGCAAATCTGTAAGCACTGTGTAAGCAGAAGAGAATTCAGAGAGCTGAGTGTGAAAGTGCTTTGTCTTGCATGTTTTTAGGCATTTGATGAAGCGATAGCAGAGCTGGACACGCTGAATGAAGAGTCTTACAAAGACAGCACTCTGATCATGCAGCTGCTTAGGGACAATCTCACTGTAAGTATCCCCAGGCAGCCCACTCTACTGGACGCTCTTAGTCCACTGGGCTCCACTAATGGGACTAGATATCTGAGGGCTGAGGAAGTTCTGTGCCATTAAAAGCCTTTTCTGAGGCATTAACTGCAATACATTTTTGTAACCAGACGAGTTAGACTTGCTGTTTAAACCAGAAATCACTTGTGAACTGTTGTAACAAACAGCATTTTTGTAAGCCAAAATGGAGTTTGTCTGTTCTCAACAGCCAGCTCTGTGTTGAGCTTGCAGACTTGTGCTGGCTTTTTACTTGTCCTCTACTCATTTTCTAGCTCATTATTTTTAGCTATACTGTTAAGTTCGATTCTGTATTGCTCCTGGCCGAGACAGTTGTACAGCTACTGCTAACTGCTGTGTCCCCTTTCCTGACAGTTGTAATTAAGTGCCTGCTTTCGATGTACATGTGTGTTCATATTTCCTTACAGCTATGGACGTCAGAAAACCAGGGAGACGAAGGGGACGCTGGAGAGGGAGAGAACTAATGGCTGTCATGCTTCACTATATGTTCAATGTCACCCTGTATCCTACACATATATCCCTTTGTGCGACAAGCAAAAAGAATAGTACATCGACTTTCACAACCTCAACGTAGCAAAAACTGTCTGTGGGGTACAAACGGTTGGCTGGTGTTGTGTGTACCTAAAGCGGAGGTCGGCTATACAATGGCATTCCGGACTTTCTACTGCGAACATCAACAGTTCCCATTACCGTGTTTGCATCTCTAACTGAACACTGTGATTCTGGGTTTTGTGATTGCAATTGACTTTACAAAACTCTTAACAGTAGAAAAGTAGATGTCAATTATGTATCTCTGGCAAGCTTAATTTGGCACCAAAATAGTCGAAGTACAATTCTGTTGTAAAGTTGTACAGAAAGTTATAGAGATTCTATTGTGACGCTGGGGCATGGAAGGAAAACAGTCCACTGTATGGCATTCCAGTTAGTGACACTGCTCTGAGTTAGTTCAACAGGCACACTGTCGACATTTGTAACCGAGTCTGAGGCACCGCTTTCAGTCAACAGCTCACTTTGTCAGTCCTGTCTTTCTGGGGATGGGGTTTGTTTTGGGGAGGAGGGTAATGGGGGAGTTAGCAGCTTGATTTCCAAACTCTTTACACTGGCAGATAACTGGGATTTGACTTATGAAAGTGCTTTCATGCTCATATGACATGCATGACTAAGCCCCTTCCCACAGCAATAACTTATCTAATTATACCTTAGATATTCTTCAGTAGCGAGGATTCTTTGTTTGCTACCCTGGACTTGCAGTAGGAGAAGATTCAATTTTTTGAATGGCCTTATTAGTTTGGATGATACCATGAAGTGATCTGCTGCTTTTGCATTACTTCACTCTTAAGTGAATGGAAATCTCCATGGTATTCCCCTTTTCAGTTTACTCTGAAATCTTAAGTAATCCACTGAGCCATCGTTAAGTTCACTTTAGATAAATTTTTGTCCAATTGGACTGTTCATCCTTGATCCTCTCACCCAGTTAAACTCTATTAAAGCAATTTCAGATTCCCACATAAGTGTCATCCTTTCCTTGATGATGTCATGATGGTGGATGAGACCTGAGCCTGCTCATGGACAGGTTTCTCTCTCAGATGTTTCAGAGCTGCCAGTGCTGTTGCAGTCTTCAGCCCTTGTCTGGTAGTACCAGGACCTGGCTCAAATATTCAGGATTTCCCATTTATTGTACTGGAATGCAGATCTACACATTTGTAACACTTGTAATATTTGAGCTCCAAACATCCTCACCTAGTTATGTTTCAAATATGTCCCATTAAATAAAACCTAATAAGAGTTGCGTGGATAATGCAGTGAAAAAGATTAGGAATAGTCACCGATCAGTCTCGCGGTGTCATCCCCCTGCCTTCACATTCCACTTAGGTATAGGATCCATCTGTTTGTCTGTCCATCTGTCTGCTGAAGAGAATTTCATGCACTGATTTTAAAACTCCCCTCTACTAGCTGAACAAATTGTGCAGTTAATACTTGGCGCTTGATAAATGCAGTAGTGAATGTGGAACCGAGCCTGTCTGTATATCTGGTAGCTCTTTTCGCTTTGTTTTTACTGACCAGTATTCTGCCTAAAGTTTGCTTCTGTGACGGTTCTATTGCCTAGCACACACGTGGTTGTGAGAATAGTATAGCAAAAAGAAATACCTGGTTATTGATGTACTAGATTTGTGTATGTCTTTTAAACAGTTCTAGTTTCACCTTACACAAAATAATCAGGAAAGTGTAAAAGAATTCAAAAGTGAATAATAAAAAAAAATTTTATCAGTTGTTTGTGTGTGTTATTTTTGCTGTGCCAGCAGCAAAAGCCTTGCGGGAGTAAAATCACTGCTTACTTTTTATTAAATGTTCAGATCTTGCATTGTGTGAGTTGATTCATGGTTTCCAAACACTTACTCATTCCTTTGCAGAGAGCATTCCCCCTGCATACCCTCCCAGATTTGTAGTGGTGAACACTGGTTCTCCTCATTTTTGTTGAGGTCATACTTAAAATAAGTTATCGTTGCAGGACTTCAAAGAAATGCAGCTCTAAATACCTATTTATTTAACTTGCAGTGAGTCACTGCACATGGTGTGGTTGCATACATCATAGAGGAGAACAGTGTGGGGGTTACATCTCCAGGGAATCCTGTAGACTCAGGGCTGGATGCAGGGTTGGCTTTTCAGCTGGCCTCCCAGTCACCCATTTGCACACCCAGCTGCACCAGTGCACCGTGAGCCCTGTGTGCTGCAGGTAACTCTGCTGCTTGAGCAGGGGTGTGCTGCATGAAGGTGTCTTCCTGGAGAGGAAGGGCTTGAAGAGGTAGGTAGCACTAGCTGGGCTTCTTGACACCAGTCAGACTAAAAGGGCCAAGCAGGTTTGTTGGGGCTGAAGCAAGTGACCTGCTGATTCCATAATACAGAACTGTCCTCTGTGGATAATGGCACTTCGCTTCTTTTGATTGACCGCTACAGAGACGTTAGGCCAAAGTCTAACTAGCTGCTGATAAAACATTGCTGTGCCCTGTACCATGTCTTTAACTGGTGGTTCCTCTGCTTGTATCTGTAGTTATGGCTACTTGGACATACCTGCGCCTAAGTGATGTCCCAATCTGACCCATGCTGATCACATTGTGAGCTCCTAGAAGAAAAACTCCTGGGCCCTGCTAGCTGCTCTTGTTCACACTTGGCCTGCCTCAGTTCTCTTAGATTACATCTCTTGATCTGCCTGTCTCTTTCAGGGGAAATGAGCCTTGGAGGGGCATCTGCAGCACTGATGAGTTGAGGGAGTACTGTAATTTTTCAAGTAATTCTATTCATTTTGGGAAAGGGGACTCAAACTGGCCTTTAATAAGAGTCTGGGTGTGCTGTTTAACTGCTGCTGCTGTGACTGTTTCTTGTCCTTCCACTGAAGTTCATCTGACCTCTGTGTGAGGTGGAGTGTGGGAAACCACCAGAAGGCTTTTGGAAAGGGATTTTTTTTCCTGATCTGCACTGCAGCTGACCCCTCTAAGATGTAGTGATAGGCTGGAGCTGAGCAACCACGCTTCAAATAGTTTTGTTGTGGGACTGTAGTGCAGTGTGGTGTGTGCTGCTGGGAACAGGCTGAGGTGTCTCCTGAACAGCATTCAAAAACTCCATGGCAGCAGAAGAACTGCCTTTTTTCATAAAATCTGGCAGACCTGTTCTGATGCATTATCCTCCTGAGTTAAAAGTGCAGAAGCAGGGGGAGCGTGGCCAAGGAACCGGTCTGGCTGAAACAAGGAGGTGGTGGTGACTGGCTCATCACAGCCCTGCAGATAGTTGTGCTGGGCAGGTTTCTGGTAGACCTGCCATAGGTTCCCATGCTCTTTCACTCAGCGTTTCAGCAGCACAGCAATTTGTTGAATGACAAATCCCCACCTCTCATAGAGGTACCAGTATGTCCAGCACAGCTGTGGGTGATCTCTGTGAATGAAGGTGACCTTACAACACTCAGTGTGTCATTCAGACAAGAGGTGGTGGCAGAGACCAGGTTCTGTACCACACAGGTCTCAGCCGGGTCGTGAGGGAGCTTGCTGTGCAATTCGGCAGTCAGCAAGTGCCTCATGGCAAGGGGGTTTCTGCCGAACTGTGGGCATCTCAGCGTCTCCTGCCTGGATTCCTTAACTTCAGAGAATTACCTACCAGAACGTGCAGGTGGTTTCCTAAAGGTGGGTGGGGTGGGGTGGGACACGCAGCGAGGCGAGGGTTATCGGTGATTAAAGGCACAAGGCACCGTAACCTTCCTTCACATGGAAAGCCACCAGCATTTAACAGCCACAAGTGGGAGACGCTGGCAGCTCTTTTTTTTTCTTTTTTTTCTGCAAAAATCAGGAGCTGCAGCTGCTGGGTCCTCCCAAAGCTCTCAGCTCCCCTGAGCTGCCGCTTCCCAGCCTTGCCTTGCCCTGCCCGTGGGGATACCACCCC
>JANHGL010009558.1:78077-88199 GCA_024611195.1 Ceyx melanurus | reverse complement strand
GCCCCTGGGCGGCCGCAGCTCCGCCTGAGGGGCGGGGCGTCGCTGCCTTGGTAGCGGCCGGGACGCCGCGAACGGCTGGTGACCCGGGCTGGCGGTAGTGCCGCCATGCTGGGCGCCGGAGGCCCCTTCCAGTGCCCGCAGAGACGGGCTTGGCTCGAGCGCCCGACCGGCGGCCGCTCCTCGGGGGAGGCGCGTGCTCGGGCGGCGCCCGAGGAGCGGCGGCGGAGGGTGGCCCCGCTGGTGGCGGCCCCGCTGGGCGAGGCGGAAGAGGAGACGCTCCTCAGGGGCATCTTCGAGATAAGCAAGAGGAGCTGCGACGTGGTGCTGAGCTCCCGGCGGCTCCGCTGGAGCCCCATCCTGCCTGAGAGCCCCACAGGTGGGACGGGGCGGGGCAGGGGTTGTCCGCCGCGGGGCCGGGGCGCGGAGGCCGGGGTCAGGCTCAGGCTACCCGTGGGAGCGGACGGCGGGACCGCCCGGGGCTCTCTGGCCTTTCCGCGGCGGTGGGCGTGCAAGGCGAACTGAGGCTGGGGCTTCTCCGGGCAGGGCGAGGGAGAGTCTCCTTAAAACTGGAATATAGTAAACTACTTAGTCAGCGGTGTCAGGTGTGTCTCAACCCTTCTAGGTTATGCTGGTGGATAAATAAATAAGTAATTGAAACCAACCAACAAACAAAACTTCAACAACAACAACAACAAACCAAAATAAACTGTTCATATGCAATGAGTGTTTTGTATGTGAACCAAGCCTTCCTGACAAAAGCCTTCACATCATGGTGGGTGATGCAAAAAGGATGAAACATAAGACATGGTGCTTTTTATAGCTTTATAGCCCAAGGCAGAATAGTAAGAGGATTTCATTTTGTTTCTGCTGTATCAGCTTTTCTGGGCTTACTCTTTTTTGACAGGTACACAAACTACGGCACATGTAGGTAGGTATGATTTAGTGAGATGTGCCTGAGTTTTGTGATGAGGCAGTTCTTGCTCCGTGCTTTTTCAATAAAGCAACACACTGTGAGAAAGTGCTGTTATACAGGATTTGATTAGGTGAAACAAATTATACACCAAAGTTTTGGAAAAAAAATAATGCTCCTTAAGCTTACCCGAATAGTCTTTTTTTTTTTTTTTTCTTTGCAAAATCATGAAAATATAAAATTACTTTCATAACTACATATGCATTCTTAAAAATGTTTGTTTACTGTAGTGATCTCCCAGTGTTTATGTGAAGGAGAAATGAGTTGTACTCAGGAATACAGAGTTTCCAGACAGCATAGTTGCCTCCTGGTATGGCATGGTTAGCTTGTGCAGGCCTAAAAAGCAAGGTTTATTTTAGGATTATTTTGAACAGACTTAAAACTCCACCTCAGTAAGATCCAGAAGCCATAAACTCAGCATGCAGAGAAACAGTTTCATCACATTCAATTTTTTCCATGTTAGGATAATCTGTTATCTTCTGGGTAGCCTGTGCGCTGCAGAGGCTGGAAAGTGCTGTGGAAGCCTGTGATGCCAGTGCCACTGCTGCAGCGGAATACTCAGATGCTCACGGCTGAAGTTGTTATGCTTCATTTCATGTAACCACATTGGGACACCAGAGCTACTGATATAAAACTAATATGGTGCCATGCACAGCAATTGACTCATCCTCTGAATAGTGTAACTGTGTTAACGTTGTACATGGATACTTTCTTTGAGTTCTGATGATGGTCACACTGTTGTGTGTACAGGCCTTCCTCATGTGGAGCCATTCTAGGTGCCTTAGTGCTGCTGGTACACAACACTGTAGCCTCCCTTCCCTTTGGGCTTAACTACAAGTCTCTGTTTATGTGATCTGAAGTGTGATTTATTAATTATTTAGTTCTGTGTGCTCTAATTTGTTTGCCACTTCATGTTCTGGCTACTTTAATGTAGCTTCAATTGCCTTATATCAGGAACTAGGGTCTATTATAGTCTTTTAATTTAAAAGTTAGTTTTGAATTAAAAAAGAAAAGTTAATTTTGAATCCAGTGAAGGATTTTAAGGTACAGATAGGAAGAATGAATTTCACTATGTATTGCTCCATGCTTCAAGGGATGGGAATATATTGTTTGGTGGTTGGGTTGTTTGGGTTTTTTTTGGGTTTTGTGTTTGTTTTGGGTTTTTTTTTTTAATTTTAGGAAAAATCCATCCCCCTAACTAGCTACCTTGTGCAAGATCTTTTCATCTTCAATTGCTCATACAGACATAAGGTGCTTTTCTGTCTTAGTTACTGGAAGGTAATAAAGTACATGGTGCTTAAAATCAGGAGTATTACAGATAGCATAACTTCAGGACTCTTGTGGAGAACAGCACTTAGAAAGTGGTGTCCATTATATCAATATTTGGACTTTTACTGTACATATATGCCAATACTTCTTTGTCTCTGACAGTTTCATTTTATGTAACAATGAGCTGCTTGAATATTTTGATTTCTGGGAAGTTTGTAATCTTACTTGTTTACTCGCATCAGTGGAAAAGACAGTGGTGTCTTTCAGATGCTGGGTTTTTCCTGAAGTGTGGCAGGCTGTAAGTTTTTACTGTAGGATTTCAAAATTCTTAATGTTGAGTAATTGACATTGGAAATAAAGGGATTTTCAATACTGCTATTGGTATAGATACCACCATGATATAATCAGTGGCTGTTCTAGGGCTTCTCCAGGCTCTCTTTCAGAAAGGAATAATATTGCAAGGAAAACTAATTGCAAGTGTTTTTTGAGACCCTCCTATCCTGGTGCTGTTATGATGGGAATACACCAGTCTATCTGAGCAGCGTTCAGGAGAATACTTGTCACTCCTTCCTTTTCGCCTGTGTGGCTCTACATGTGCTTGCCTGTGACTGCAGATGAGCTGAGAAGGAGCTGAAAATTTCACCATGTAGAGCTTGTTGCACTCGCAGGGATGAATCCAACAAAAGTTTTGTCTGTTTTTTCCTTCTCTCTCGGACAGTAGATCAGGATTGTTTTACTGTTCATTTGCAGAGTAATCCAAAATAGGGATTTTGGAGCTTGAGTGTTTTTTCCTCTCCCACATTCTTGTATCCCAGTAGCAATTATGCTGTGGTGTTGGCAAATATGGGACCTGTACTGGTGCTGGGAGCAGCTGTGTTATGGTTTCATATAACAGAAGTACAGAAGTACAGCAGTGCAGTGCTTAGTTTGAGCTGTCAGTAGGTACAAGGGATGATCAGTGGCTCTCTGGACAAGTCTATTCCACCAGGATTTGGCTTGAGCATACTTTCTCTAAACCAAAAGCTTCACAGTGTAGTTTGCCTTAGGCTGTAAGAGGTCTTTGCACATTGCTAGGGATGATAAATGTCTACTGCTTGGACTTGTATATAGTAATTCTTTCTATTTTAGGAAAATCCCTTTCTTCTGTGGGGGACACCACAGTCTGTCAAGTCAGAGAACTACCAGGAAGTCGCTTTCTCCCCTTTTCCCTAACATCCCCATCCCCAATGGTTCCCCAAAAGTGTTTCTGTCTTGCTGAAGTCTGCAGTTCTGCAGTTCCCTTCATATGTTCTTACAAGTGGTAACTCAAGTAACCTTGTCTCCTTCAACTTATAAATAGAACTCAAAGCTCTAGCTTAAAGTTCCCAAGTAGGTAACATCTGCTGTGCCTGGGCTTGATCATGTCATGCTCGTGTATGTGTAGTTCTGCCCCATTGCACTGTTTCTGTGAAGCTTTTGTCAGCATGATTATCAGACTTCTTTCTTCACTCTTCAATTACCGCAGCTTCTGTCTCGCAGAGGTTTTTGGCCACCCATTCTTACTGAGGATTTTTGATGGCCTCCTTTTGTCGTTTACTTGCCTGACCTTGTTGCTCCTCAGCAACCTCTTCTCTCTCAAATAAGCATGAGCCATTATGAATTTTGCATGTTCTCTATTACAACAAAGCTTTGGGTTGAAGTAAGGCCTGGACAGGCAACTGGATGTGAAGCCTGGGGGAGCGAATGCGTCAAGTGGGAATGTGGGCAGTGGGAGGAGGCATGGCTCCGCAGCCCGCTCCGAAGCGCTGCGGTTACAGAGTGTGCAGCTCAGCTGAGACTTTTATTCTCACTGGAGTCAGATACCCTCTAACCTGTAGCTGTTTGCTTGCTGTTAACAATGCATTGGGTATTACAACAAGAAGTAGAGCTCCCAGTCAATAGTTAAGGGTTTGTTTTTTTTTTCTCTTAACTTCATTCCATGTGGCTTTCCTATGCTATATTCAGAATATTATATAAAAATTAAGAAAAAACAAGACTTCTCTTTCTGCATTAATGATCCAGCCACAAAATCTGGTACTTCTAATTTTGGGTGATGCTTCAAAACTATAGCAGAGAAAACTGTCTTAAGTACAGATTTAAAAATTATATGTGATTTTTTTAGAATTCCCCAAAATATAATAAGAATGACTGAATGATTGAAAAAAAGAATAATAGTTTTTGGAATTATTTTTTTTTTCTTGCGAGGCTACAGTTTTAAGACTAATGAAATGTAGGGGATTAGCAGCAGTGGATACGGGAATATGTATTTTTGAGCAGTTTCAGTACAAATAGTGTAAATTGAGTCATCTTTATGCTGTTCTTCAGTATGGTTTGTTTTTTGCTGTTGAATGAGAACTTTAATCCTGGTACTTCTTTGAAGCCTGCAGCATCTTCTTAAAGCTTTCCACAGAATTTCCCAGTTTATTATAATTGCAGTTTTTCAGCAGATTTCTGTCAGTCAGGAAGTGGAATGATACTGGCGCTTGCTTAGTGTTTTATTGCTATGTGAAGGCTGGAGGCTTTTGATCATTGTAAAAATGTGTAGTTTCTTGTGTGTGTAGAATGCTTGACTGAATGATATATAAAATTGTTCTTTCAGACTGACAGCATGTAGGCTGGACTGAGTATTTGGATAATAATAATTTGGATCAAACTTGCTTTTTAAAATATAAGTAATTGAACATGATATTCTAGGTTAATTGGCAAAAAAGTTAGTAAGACCTCTGTAGGAATCCAGAGGTTAATGTATTACTGAATATTTATTTCATAATAACCTAAAAAAAGATGAATATGCTGTTTAAGTATGCTAATTCATAGTATACTATAGTTCTTGTTGATATTAACCTAAAATATAAATATTCTATGTAAGTGCAGCACTGAGGGAAGAAATCACTGATGTATTTTATCAGTGAGTTAGTAATAAAGGACTTAAAATTAATTCCGAGTGCATAGTGGCCTGCTGCCAAGGCTATTTAGGAACAGATGTGACTGAAATAGATACCAGTAGTCTGGGATCTCTAAAGTAAGACATCTGTCAGTCTATCGGTCAGTCACGAATAATGGAAATGGGAACTGGCTGTTACAAAATGTGAATTACTGAAGTTCCATGCTGGTCAAATTCAAAGCTTTTGATTCTGCTTCTGACATGTGGAGAGAATAATTTCTCTAAGTGTTTTATCTATTGTCTGAACAGGAAAACTATTTTTCAGGAAGAAAAATTAAATAATATGAAGTGTAACTGAGAGTTGAGCTTTGTATTGATTGCATCAGTATACAGGTTTAAGATGTAAATTCAAGGAAGAAAGCATGCAGTTTTAAACAGTCCTGTGGTGTCTGAACTTGTAAGATACTCTTATTTTTCAAGGAAGACCATGCAATTAATGTCTTTTAGATAAACTCTCAAGGTTTCATGCAGCATTTATTAATATACAACTTTTGGTGACAAAAGAAAAATAAGGAAATGGGGTTTTCTAGTTAGAGGTCTTGTAAAATTTCTTCTTTAATCAAAGTGATTTTTAGACCTACCTTAAATCTCTGAGTTTTTTATCCTTTATTAGCAGATGAGTTCATGTATACATTTTTGTGAACAGTTTACATTGTTGTATACTTTTTTTTTTTTCTTTGTATTTCACATGTTTATGTACCTCTCTGCTTGTGTCTAAAAGGATTAAGATACTCTGGGCATCTAATAGTGACTTTTGTATGTACTTTAAATTTTCTACATTCAAAGAGAGATCTCAGATATATAAATCTTTGACCAGAATTTCCATGCTAGGTCTTGCAATTGGAATTTGTGTGTGTTTGATTTTACATACAATAAATGTGTTAAGCTGCACATGTTAGTCACTTGGATTCTGATATTTCATGAATTTGAAATAAGAGTGTTTTTTTTTAAATTTCATCCAAAGTGAAAAGGCTACTTTTTTTTTTTTTTTTTTTATAATGCAAAACTATTTCCATTGGTTATGTTGTGATTTTTTGGCTGTTGTAGGCCAAAAACTGGAAGAGTTTTAGACTTGCCTTAAAGGTGATGAGATGTTTTGTTTTGGGGTTTTTATGTTTGTTTGGTGGGGTTTTTTTTTCTCCCTTCATTTCTCCTTTTGCACTATGTAATAATTAGGTCTTGCCATGTACTGTTATTGTAGATAGGGTGATGTTCTGCTTTATCCCCCCTGCCTGGTGAGTGAGGGATGGTGTCTGGCTGGGTGCTTGGCATATTATGCTTCACTGGGCAGTTGGCACATCAGTAGCAAGCCACACATAGCTGGTGCTGTTTTTTTGGCTGCTGAGCAGGCCAAATGAAGAAAGATAGGTTGGACTCAAGAAGCAATCAAGAATACTGTGGTGGGGGTGAACCGATATATTAAGGGATTGTAAGGGTTTTGGTGAAGTGCCATGTTTCGAGAGGGATATTAGTGAACTGAATCTGTTGCTGGGCAGATAGGGAGACATGTTGTAGTGCATGAGGTATGCATGATACAGGCAGGGAAAGGACTGGAAAGTTATAGAAGACATAATGTTGTGAAGTAAAGAGGGGTAGAAGAATGCAAGTTCATTAAAAAAAAAAAGTTGTCATAATATTTTCTGTATTGGCATTTTACCATATCATCCCCAAATTTTTATCCTTCTACCATGTACCTTTACGTCTTTTCTGTTGCATCAAATGTTGCCAACATACCTTGACTTTCAGGTGTAGTTTATTGGAAAATGCATGTTTCTTTTCCATGAATTCTAAATCCCCTTACGTTTAGGAGTGCTTTGTAAACACCCAAGAAGATGCATAATTCGTGAAAAAAAATAAATAAAAAATTCTTTTGTAATGCCTACAGGAAAAAAATTACAAAATCTGATTAATAGCTTGGCCACTCAGAGTCTGAGACTGCTGCCTGCTTTCTTTGTCTGCAGCTGTTTCTCTGCTTGGACTGTGTAGGATATGGTTCTGTAGCACCTGGTGTGGGATAGCTGTGGGGATTGTGGTGCCTACTGGAACTTTCTGCTGTGGTATCAGCTTGCTTCCATATTGTAACTGTTTGTGGTAATAAATGGGTTAGAATTCAGACTATTATGTTTTTTTGCATTTTTTTTTTTTTATATTGGCAATAGACATGCTCAGATTAAGGCATTTCTATCTTTATAGTTACAAATAGAAATAAAACTTAAGCAGGAAAGTTTGTCATCTGCTCTTGTTGGAGTAAAAATAAACAAAACTTACATAAATAATTTTCTTCCATTGCAGACGTCTTATTTGTTAGCTATGTATGTTACAAAAGAACAGGTAAATAATAGATACTGCAGTTATGAAAACAAACAAACAAATGGGTATGGATAGAAGGAATCCCTTTTTTTATTTGCTGTTTCATTTGGGTATATCGAACTATGTTGTTCACTACCTGTAGAAGGAAGATTTAACTAAAAATACATATACTACTCTAAAAATATTTTTATTCTCCTTAGTCTAGTTATGAAAAAGCCTAAATGACTGAAAATCTGAGAACATAGACCTGAAATACTGAGTAATCTTTGTGTGCCTTAACATTAGTGGGTCATTGAACTGATGTTTTCCTTTCAAGGGAATCAGTGATCCTGGGTTTTATGACTTATGTTGTAACAGTATGTGCAGACGAAAAACCATAATGTGTTGAGTATCTGATACACGTATTACCATAAGGAACTGCTATTATGTTAGACACCAACTGATTTTGTGATAGTGTTGGATTTCTCTCACATATGCTTATGTTTTTGTACAGATGATCCTTTAGGAACATCTGCTAGTTTTGTAGTGGTATCTACTGTTTCCTTTCAAAATTTGACCTCTGTCATTTACTAGTGGTACTGCTATAGAATTGCATTATACTAAGATCGTTTTCTAAATTGATTCCTGTCTCATGGATATTAACAGTCAATTTCTGGAGTTAATTGTGTTTCAGCATTCTCTGGCATACTATAGAGTTGCAAGCAACTGTAAAGGTAATAAATTAACCTTTTGAAATACCATTTAATTGTATTTTTTTTTTTTACTTAATATGCTAACCTGAAATAAGTGACTAGATCTTTTTCCTTCTAACTGTTTAGGTGGTCTCAAAAATACTTGTGTCTTCAAATTAAGTGTAAGTGTGGTATTTGTCAAACTGTTTCACTAGGGAAGATGTTTTGGAACTCCCTTCTTTCCATTTAGGAACCCTTCCCCCTTTGAGCGGAAGTGCAGATAATATCCTTTGGATGGTGGTACTAGTTTAGGATGAATAATCACAGAATGTTAGGGGTTGGAAGGGACCTAGAAGATCATCTAGTCCAACCCCCTGTCAGAGCAGGGTCACCTAGACTAAGTCACCCAGGAACACATCCAGGCGGGTCTTAAGTGTCTCCAGAGAAGGAGACTCCATAACCTCCCCACTCAGCCCGTTCCAGAGCTCTGTCACCCTCACTGTGAAAAAGTTTTTTTCTTGTGTTTACCCTAAACATCTTGTGCTCCAACTTGCTCCCATTGCCTCTTGTCCTGTCACTGGCTGACACTGAGAAGAGTCTGGCTCCATCCTCCCTACACTCACCCTTAACATATTTATAGACATTATAACATCTTCAAGTGTAGCTGAATAAGTGAAAATGCAAGCACAACTGAAATTCAGTTGTGCATGTGGCACTGCAACTGGCAGGGAGGTAAATGCAACCAAAACTGGATTCTTGGTGTGTTGGAAACATATTCTCTTGGCTGAATTGCTAAGACATATAACCTGTCTTTGACATGTATATTTTATGGGTAACTGGATTTTATGTAGCTACATTGAAGAGTTGAAGACATTGGTATTTCCTGGGTTTTTTTTCTGCACTCTGGCTGATCATAGAAATCCTTTTTGTAAAAATTCAGATTTTACTGTCAAAGTGTTTCTTCATGGCCCTCTGAAGGAAAAAATGGTGTGGTGGTGTTTTATAGTTTGGAAAAAGTGGCTAATAATTTTGTTTCCAATGTATGATGTACCCTTGTAGTTACTTTCACATTATACTGTTTATGGTTTTAAAAGTTAAATGTGTATTTAAGCATGCATGAGACAATGTTGTTTTTAAAATTATGCTTCCAGCATTTCTTTAACTTCAATTGTTGATAAGTGCTGTCATCTATTTACACCTTGTCACGGTTTAGGGTCAGAGCAGCCCAGACCAATAACCGACGCTCTCTTTTAACCCCCTTCCCTCCCAAAAGGGGAAGAGAAAAGGAATAAAGGAGAGAGACTCAGTGATTAGAAAAGGAAATTAGAACAATTTAATGAAATTGAAAATAATAATGAAATATATACAAATATGTACAAAACCAGTACTGAACCCAACCCCCCTGATGTTAATTACATCACCGTCACTGATGCTGTGGAGTTGGCACAGGGAGAATCCCAGACTGGGCCCTGCAGGAGATGGGGACTATGTTCAGGAGCTGGATTCTGGCGCTGTGTTTCAGGAACACACAGATCAGGATCACAGGCAGTATAGATGAAGTCCTCCTTGATGCTCTGAGGGGGAGAACCCCTCAGAGAGGAAGAACAAGAGACCAAGAGTGAGATCCCGACCCAGAGAGCGAGATCCTGACCCAGAGAGCGAGAGAGAGACTCTTCAGACCCTGAAGCTTTATATACTGGGTATGCCGTATATGGGCTGGAATACCTTGGTGGTCAGTTTGGGGTCACCTGTCCTGTCCACTCCTCCCTGCAGGTGTGGTCTTTCACTTTCTGCACCCCTCAGTGCAATATACAAGTTCTAGCAGTGGCCTTGGTCTTCATTCCATCCTTGGTAGTAACTCTGAACATGAGGTGTTTTCACTGCTAGAAGCAGACACTGTCTGCAAAACATGCTGCTAACTTCAGAAAGTGCAGTTAGTT
>JANHGL010009558.1:66854-77977 GCA_024611195.1 Ceyx melanurus | reverse complement strand
CTTGAGTTGTATCTTTATCATGCTCTGAAGTCGGGTTGTTTAAAAATGCTTATGTGGAAACTGAAAGGATGCTGCCAATTTTGTTTCTCCCACAAATTTTCCTTGTTTGTTTCTTTTTAAAAGTGAAGAATATCCTCAGTTTGTTTTTGATAGGTTGTTATTTGATTAAAATTTTTTTTGTATGATTTACGTTTGTCATCCTAACTGAATATAGTAATTTATTTCAGCATAGTGTCTATTGTAAATGCCAAATGTTGAATGCTATTTTATGCGTGTTAGAGATTAAAGAAAACAAAAGCACAGCACAGAACTCATGTCGAGCTCTTTATGTATATTTGTTGATGACAACATAGCTATAGCTCTTAGCAACTTGAGGCTGATGCAGTAAATACCTAAGCCCTTGACCTGCAAAACCAAGAAAATGTTTCAAGCTACACTTCATTTGGACGTTTTATATGATCGTAAGCCAGAGAATGCAGAATGACCGTAAAACGCAATGCTTGATTATTGTAGAATTTGAAGTCAAGAAACCAGAGTAGATCACAAATTATTCAGCTGATCCCAGGATAACTTCTATAAGAGTTGAAAATTGTTTTCCAGTTCCACCATTGGCTTTATTTTATAAGGAACAAAGAGGTTTTTTTACTAGTACTATGGAAGCTGATGTTTCTGTCAGTGTTAACAGACACCGATGTTTTGTTTAAAAAAAAATCCCAAAGGATAAAAAGTGGTTGTTGGTTTGTTTTTTTTTAAATAAAATTGTCGATCTCAGTTTTTTTGTGAGCTTTGATGTATGGTAGCCTTTCTGTAAGGCATCTGATGAAAGAAAATTCTACCTCTGTTTAGCACTTGGTGCAACTTTCTTCCTCCTCTTGCTTCTTATTTAGCAATAAGGTTGTAGATGTAGGAGATGTAGGAATATATTAAATCTCTGACCAAAAAAATGTACAGTAACTTGGTTTAGCTCACAGGTCTCTCATCTAGAATGTGGCTGTTTCTTGCCTGTGTGTTGCAATTTTAAACAAATGGTTGGTTCATGAACAGAATTCAACACTGAATTCTAAATTTCCTTGCTTTTGTCTATTTAGCCTATGCAAGAAGATAGTTACTTAGATGCTTTTCAGTATGTATGGAGTAGTTGCCACAGTTGTCTGTTTATTTGAACTGTGACAATATATCTCTTCTGTCAGTCCATACTCTCAAGTGAATATAGGAAAGTATGCTTTGTGAAGCTCAGAAAATGCAAAGCAACAGATGTTATGTACTGCCCAATTATATGTATCCTGGAAACAGATCTTTACACAGTGCAGACAGTCTTGGAAAAACAAAATTTCACATACAAATTATCAAGTTAAGGGTAACAACATAAGTACTTACGACTAAATATAGTGCTGTTTTGCAGATACTGTTCTGAGTTGGAAAAATTAAATGTTCATCATTCTATAAAAGCCCCTTATTTGTCAGATGATTAACATTTTTATTTTTCTGTATTGTTTTGTACACTATAGTAGAAATAGAAGTATTTTCACTTTAAAATAATGTTGTAGGAAAATGGCTTTTTTAAAAAAAGGCTATGTTATTCTGACTTAACTGAAAATTCTTGTAAATAAATTGCTAACAGTAAATAGGAAAAAATTAAAGATAATTTGTGGGCTTTCTGTGTGAATAAAAGCATATCTTTGCCTCAATGATCTCTTGACTGTTCCAAAGACGGTTGAAAATTATATTGCTCCTGTCCAAGTTCTTTCCCTGGTACACTCTCTGTTGCAGGGCCTTTTGGAGACTTGTCAAACAGCTCTGCCAAGAAAGGTACTGAAAGATTTTATACTTGAATGGTTTTGCACTTCCCAAAGGCCTTCTCTGTCACATCTATGTAGTGTAACTGAGGGTAATTGGTTAGGGATCAAAATTATCATAGTGCGCTTACAATTATATGGCTATAGATAGAGGTCACTCATGTCGATGTCAAACTTGGGACAGATTTGTGGTTTCATTTAGTAAATTCTACGGCTGACACATTCCAGGGTAAACCTAAATGTATTGATAGGTTACAATAAGTGGGAGAAGATTCTATATATAAGTTTTCCTTTAATTTGGTGTTACTTTTAATAAAGGAAAAAGAATGCTTCTGAAACTTCACGTGAAGTGTAATGTTTCTTGGCCACTTGACTGCAACACACTCATTAAACAAGGCTGAGATTAAACTAAAAATATCCTCTAGATATTTTTCTGTTCCACAGATTTTTTGTGATTGATCAGTAGTATTAGGTATGGTTACTTTAGAAAATAATGCTTAGCAGAAGAGTACTGATAAATGTTTGTAGGATTATTTTAACTATACTACAAACAAAAATAATCTAAAAAGGCCTTTTTTAAAAATTATGTTAGTTAATTATATAAAATATGATGGAAACAAGCAGGTGGTGTTTTTGAAATTTTGTCCCTAGGTCTTACTTGTTTTATGGATGCCATTTGTGGAAGGTACATGCAGAAATTAATTATTGAGCGTGCAATGTAGTTTGTACAAATGTGCTTGTTTGTCTTCCTTAAAGCTGCTATTGCTTTGTAAGTTTGCAAGTTTAATGATTTAGCAAGATTAGTTTGTATGCAGGAGCAGACTAATACAAAGAATTTGCAGTAAAAACAAAGCTGTTCTTAAACTCGTTTCTCTTTGTTTTATGTTTCTAATGTTTGTTTTCTTTGTCTAATTAATAGATTGAAAGCTGCCTGAAAAGTTCATAGTGCCTTTAGTATATTAACAATGTGGTCTGGGAGGAGTATGGAAGAGACAAAATGGCATGGGATAAACAGAGAAAAACAGAAGTGCTGAATTTGTTTGTGCACTGTTAAAATAGAAGTGGAAAAACATTTTGAGATTGTCTGTGTGTAGATCTGGTGTTCTCAACAAAGATGATGTAGGACTGGAAAAGGTTCAGGGTGTGACAATAATTAGAGAAGTAAGGAATGGACTAGGCAAGCACTTTTTGGTCTGGAAGGAAGACAGTTGAGGCCTGGGAAGAGTGGATGGCAATGGCGCTCTGTCTTCCAATGTAAGAAATATGGTGCATCTAATGAGGCTAGGAAGAACCAGGCTCAAAACAAGGAAAAATGACACAGCACATATGATACTGCAAAACTTACTGCAAAAGGATATTGTTAATACTAAAAGATTTTGTGGATTTGGCTGGAGATGGAAGGCCTTATTTGAGTGCTCTTTAATGTGTAGAAACTAGTCATTTCAAGGTGTCCCAAATGAAAATGGGTGAGAAGTGGAAAAGTATTAGTGGAAAATAGAATAAATGCTTGCTTTGTTCCTTCTTTTAGCATCTGCTTATGGCTATGGTTTGACATAAGATACTGGGACAGATGGACTTTCTTGTGTAGCCTGGTCTAGTTGAGAGGTGTCCCTACCCATGACAGAGAGGTTGGGTTAGATGATCTCTAAGGTCCCTTCCAACCTAGGGCATTCTATGACTCTATGACTTTTGCTCTGATCTGGTATTGCTGGTTTTATGTACCAGAAACAGGTTAAATTATATTGAAATGCTATTTTATGTAAAAGCATACACATCATTAGCCTGTAACTCCATCTGTATTTGCATTACTAAGCAAGTTTTCTTGGTAGAATTTGAACTTAAGTTTATCTGAAGTTTATTGGTGGATCAATATAGTTGAAAGAATATAACTTATTTGTCTGACAAAATGTCAAGACGTTAATTTTAAATAAATTTAAATGTTGTTAAGAATTACAGTAGAGTAACAGACTGTGTAGGAAACCTGTTATTCTTAGACACAAGTGCCTTGAAAATATTACTTATATGTATGTTTATACTTACTATAGTCTTGAAGTTAAATTCCAAATATCACAGCTAAACTAGTTTAGGATATGAGTCTGAAACCATTAGAAACAAATCCAGAAGAGTAATTAGTTTCATCAACCTAAAGATGAGGAAAAATTGCAGTTTCAATATGCTTAGCAGGTATTTTTCCATAAATCTCAGATTTCTAATATTCACAGGGCAGAAGATGACCCTCAGTGTAAAGCATCCATTCGTTATGTCAACATCTTAAAGATGTGTGCCAAGGTATTTATAATAATTAATTCTTGAGCAGAGGTGATTATAATTTTTTTGCACTGACTCAAATAAATAAAGGTTAAATCAAAGATTATTGTCTGATGTGTAATGTGTGGCTGGAGATCTACAGAAACATGAGTTAGAGCAAGGTAAGGTTACCATTGTGACAGAGGAAATTTAGCTAGAATAGTAACAATAATACATGTTCTGTGCATGTTGGAGACTCTGGATGTGCATCTCTGTTAGTTGCAGTATTGATGTTTTGACTGTGAATCACACTCTGATTCTGCAGCCATATGCATGAACTTTATGCTGTGAGTAAAATTCTTAGGATCTGCAAGTAAAATTCTGACTTCAGACTTGTAGTGGTAATCCCTGTCCATATGTATCCATTTGGTGCAATGATATTGTTTAAAAGTTAGAGGGAGTAGAAGTTCCTATGTTATCGAGATATTTGAATTGCAGTTTGTCATCTGCCATGTGGCTCTTCAACAGTGACAACTCATCTGAAATGGGTTGGATTTTTTTTTTTTTTTTTTAATGTTACTCAGTAGTCTTTCTGTTTTATTTTTGTACTTAATACTAGGATTAGGAATGAACTGTGATTAGGAATAGATATGTGAATGTGGTGTGTTGCTACAGTTACCATACTGGAGGTAAGGGGAGTATATGGGAGAGGTCAAAGAATTTGCTTGAAATACATAGGTGACTGCTTGTCTGAGGTTATTGGTGTGTGCAGGGTTGCCAAGCATACATTATGGAAAATTGTATGTTGGGTTGGTTTTTGGTGTTTGTTTTTTTTAACTAGCAGCTTTGTTTTGAAGCAGTTGATATACCTGTCAGAAAAGAAGTAGGTTTCTCTATGTAACCTAGTATATTAATGTGGTTTGATGTAAAAGTGAAAGTTATTGCTATGCTGATAGTTAATTTTGAATTTTGTGGTATTTAATGCTAAATTTTTATTCACAAAGCATTTTATAGATTCTGCATGTTCTTTAAAATGCATTAATTTATCCTACTTTATGCACTGGTTACTATACAAATAAAAACCAAGATGGAGATCTTTTGATCTTAAGAGAACTTAAATGACTCATTACCATTTATTCTTATGATTCCTGAACTGTATGGCAAGATAAAAATACTGACTTTACCTGGTAATTTTTGAATGTGTTTTGATTTCCTAAGTACTGTTATGTATAATTTTCTAATATTCTAATTAGATATTCCACAGAATTATTTTTTTCTGGAAACATTTTGCAGATCTATTGATAGATTTTATCAGGGTCTTGTGTACATGGTTTGAAGTTTAAATTAGGTTAAAGACATTTGTTATTTACAATTTTTATTTTATTTTAACGTAAGTGTACTGTAGTCTGTATTCAACAGTTCTGCTGCTCAATGAAGAAAGCAGATACTGAGCTTGCTGTGCAGATACATGGGCACAGGTGGACATCTTGGTAGTGTGCACCATGCAGTGAAACACATGGCACTACACAACATGGGGCAAAGAGCATGCAGTTTGAATTAGAAGTCATTTTATGGATACCTTGTAAATTTGTGCTTGTCCATTTATGGTCTGTAATTTCTGAAAAGGATGTACATATTTTTATATTAAGCTTGTGATACATATATCACTAATGTAGCTGTCCTTTGTAGCGAGAGGCAGTATTGTTTGAGCCTGTTTATGTCAATAGTTTAATAATTTATCTTTATAACTGCTTTTGTCTATATTTATAGTAACATTGGCACCCTGTGTACAGAAGATACAATCGGTGCTGAAAGGAAACTTGCATCCATCTGGAAGCAATAAACTTTTCTAAAAGACTGCACAGTGTTACTTAATCCTGTGATTTCTTACTGTGTCTGAAATTAAGGTTTGATTCAGTTGTGTCACATCCTATTGGTATCAAATCTTTTGTGAGAGCTTTGTCACAGTATTAAGCTACAAGCAAAATTGTTACAAGTCTGAGAATGTTATTTCCTAAGTCACAGGATTATGCATCACTGCAAATATAGTCAATTCAATATAATAACAACAACTGCAATACCAGAAAGCTTCTGGAGTATTAAATTTTTTAAGCTTTCTCTTTATACGAAGGGCTAATTTGTATACTACACAACTGACTGAGCATTCCTTAAATTTTGTGTTGTGTTCTAAGTAATTTTTGTGCTACATATATATCATTTAGTCTAAAGTATATTCTTAATAAGCCAAAATATTTTGCAAAGCTGGAGAAATATGAACAGTTCCCCTAAGAGGAAGAAGGAAAAAAACCCCATGTATATTATAAAGATGATATAACAAAATTTTATGGGTGGTTTGTTTTTTTTTTTGTTGCTTGGGTTTTTTTGTTGCTTTTCTTTGTAGTCTGTTTCAAGTGTGGTGTACATGAGCAAAATAGGATTCATTCATCCCTGCAGGCAAAGTGGTGTAGTTTACATTCTTCCTATTCCTGTGTGACAACTGAAGTGAAGAGTGTTGGGGTGAGGGCAGGGTTTTACGCTTGTCAGAGGACTCTGCTGGTGCTGTTGCCTTCTCTTACCCTTGGGCTAGTGTAGAAGGTGCAGACAGAATGATACAAAGGATGGCTAAAGCTTCTAAAAAAAAATAGACCAAAGATCAACAAGGATCAAGTCAAACCTGTAGCTGTTTATCAATGAGAAGTTCACGGATGAGCTTCTAGCAGCTGATTGCTGTGCTTCAATACCTAAAAGCATGAATTGCTAACATACATGAATATATTTTATTTGAATATATATTTTCAAATGTAAAATTAAGCTTATGTTTCCTTTTTGGGGATTCTTTAGTATCTTTTATCTGTGCTAGTCCTTTGTATTAAATCACATAAACCATTAGATTACAGTCTTGTTTTATTTCAGAAATCTCTCTTTAAATGAATTCAATTATATGTTAGTTGTTGCTCTGTGTGTCATTTAATCTGGTGCTTGTGTTTGCAGAGGTTTTACAAAATGGGAGTCATTGATGTTTATTACTCTGTTATTCCAAATTTTGTTATGTAACTCATTTATTACATGAAAAGCCCAAAGTTTCAGGCACTTAATAAAAGGTTTGCTGCTACTTTTCCAATCATATTATGAAATTATGTGGGCTATACCCTTAACATAAAATGTAGAGCTTTCTGTACAAATTTATTTGCAGTTACCTCCTTCTTGATGTGGTGTTGGTTGGTTGATGATGAGAAAAAATAACTATTAAAAAGCAAAGTCTGCTTCATGCATGCTCTCAACTGCTTCAGCTTCAGAATCACTCACCATCTGCCTTGTTTCCTTTCAGCTAACACTGTAGTTTTGTATAGCATTATTCCCAGTAGATCATCTTGTTAGGGGGGTATTTTTAAATTTAATTCTCTCCCTTGAATTCTTTGCAGGAGAATGATGGAGAAACTGTTCTTTAAGGTGGAGCTTCTTGTCTGGAACAGTGTTAGGCGATGCCTTAGTCACACTTTTCCATAGAGGTATTTATTCAAGAAGCTAGTGGGCTTCCTGGTAATGAATAAGCAAGATAATTCAATTTCACTGCTCTTGTTCCAGAGATGGAACAAGACATGAAAGCTTTCTGGATAGATGTCTAATGAGCTTCATTACAAAAAGGGCTTTGTCTATGCCCTAATGGGCATCACAGAGACACAGGATACTGGGTGCAAGTGTCTCTCCTGAGATCTAGTCACACTCAAAGGGCAATACCTCTGGTTTGGCTCATCTTCAGGGGGAGTCAGCTCTAGCAAAGTTGACCTTTGACGTGTACTTAACTCTGTTCTTACAGGGTGGGATTAATGGAACTGGTCCCATGTTTGCTTTGCCAGTTGCCAGCATCATCTTTCATTTTGGTTCAGCCAGAACTAGGCATTTTGGCAGTCGTTGGGTTTTGGTTTGTTTTTTTTTTCTTTTTTCAGAAATTTGCCTATTGACATTTTTTAAAGGTGTAATGAAACTTAACCAAATTTTAAGTCCTTAAGTATGGTCCAACTCAGGACTTCAAGGACTACACCAACTGTCTGCTGAAGCTGCTCTTCCTATAGCTGCTGTGATCATATGATGCTGGGCACAAGGGCATGTAGCTGCAACAGCCCTCGGTTTGCTGAGAATTTTCAGGAGAATGAGAGTTACTATTAAAAAGGTATGGTGGGGAATAGGAATTGTAATCAGCTGGTCAAGTGTTTTGGGGGGAAAGAGCCAAGAGAGAAGTAAGAAATGTAGGGGGTTGCAGTTTTATATATGTTTACTCATGCTGTGAATATAGTAAAATTGGTGAGTAATATCCTGAGCAAAGAAAGAAAAAACTTCACTTTTTGTAGATATATTGAAATATGCACAACACTGCTAAAGCCAGTTTTATATTGTTGTATTTATAATATTTGTCTTTTTTTTTTTTTTTAAGTATTTGTAAGAATTACCAAACAGACAAAAAACTTCTGTTATCTAATATAAAACTTTATCCCATAATCTGGGATTGCACTGGCAAATTACTGGGTTCTTTGGTTGGTTGTTTTTTTTTTTTTTGGCTGGGAATGCATTGAAATACTGGAGCCTGAAGTAAAGATTTGCTCAAGAAGATTGTTTTTTAGTGTATCAGTTATTCTTTATAATAATCTTATATTTAGATGTAGCTATCTGTGGTAGTAGTTTAAAATAAGATGACTTACCTAAAATGGAACAGTGAATGTCTTTTGCTGCTGTATTAAAATAATGTGTAATTTCTTATCCACTGACTTTGTGTCAGTACAGGTTTGTAAAGAGGAGTTTTAGGCTGAGATTTGTATTTTTTTAATTGATGTAAATAGAGCTGTAAAAAATTAAGATAAACCATTGTGCATCTTTCCCACTTCTTGATGACTCTTGTTCTGCATTTGTGTGATCTTTGGGGAGTTAGCTTTTGGAAGTGTAAATGCACAGCAGATTGACTCAAACTATGTTGACCTTCTGCTAACGAGACAGTCCCAGTCCTTTCTTTTTCCTTGCTGTGTATTTTCTTATCACTCTGAAGCATCTCTAGTTTTGTAGGACTTGTGTTGAACTGGTTGTATTAAACAACTTGTCAGGAGTCTAAGCTGGGTGCTGGGAAGAAAGTGCAGGGTCCCTGTAACCTCAGGGAGCTGAGTTGACTCAGCTTGGTTTTGCCAGATGGCAGTCATACGGGAAAAGGCTGCACTACGCAGTTGTGGCAGGTGAGTAAGGATAGATGCCTGCATTGAAAGAGGAATTAACAGCAAGGTGTTGCACTGGCCTGGCAAAATACATCACCCTCAGATTCTCTAGAGAAGGAGAGTGAAAATTGGTTGTATTCCTGTCAGATGTTTTTAAGCTCAGTTTTCTACCCCGAGGGAGTACAGCTGTTGCTACAAGTGAATAGCTGCCATTAGAAGATGAAGTTAGTAGTTACACACTGCTGTTATTCTCCAGCTCTTAAGGAACTGAGATGCATCTCTTCAGTATTTTGTAGTACTTTCTGAACTCCTTGTTCCTGGGGTCACTACACGGTTTGAGAAATGTTTTTCTAGACTAGGGCCTTGGTTGTATTACACATCACTTACATCACCACTTAAAAGGACTACAGTAATGTACAGGTAACCTACAAAGAAAAAACAGCTCCTCCTCAACCTGTCCCTTGCTGTATAATCATCTCCTTAGCTTACTGTTTTATACTCTTGGCAAGCAGAAAGTGCAATTTTGCTTTTGTTGCTTGCAGTAGAGAGCAAGTGGCATAGCATCAAATTTTGCAAAAAGTGTTGCATGACCTGTCGTTTTGAAATAAAAAAATCTTGAAAATTCCGAACTGTTCTGAAAACAGCTTTTCTGTGTCACATTTAGAGTCTTTAAATTAAATAGCTTGATGAGCTTATGCAGTGATTCTTCTCTCTTCTGGCAAGAATGATTATGCTTGCTCTTATATTTTTAATTGCCAGTCCTTCTTAGTCACAGTTATAACTGGAAACTGTGGATATTTTATGAATCAATTCTATGCTACTTATTGTGCTTTGCAGACTACAGTAAAGGAAAAAGAGCTTAGTAATTTGAGTTAATAGTGGCTGGCTTATATGTGTTAGACATTATCATTTTAATTTTAAATATTTCTAAGCCTAAAATTGTCAACATATTCTAAGAACCAACTTATTTTTTAAAATTCTATTTGACTTCTTTGATTTTATATTAATACAGTTACATTTTATTATATATCCTGAATGGTTATTTTGAAAATAGTGTTCATACAGTGTAGGATGATCTGTAATAAATTCCATTATAGCTACTGCTGATCACTGTATTTTCTTTGGTATAGTCTTGATGATTTTTATTTCTAATAATTTCTGTTGATAGCTATAGCTATCAAACTAATAATGAAGTAAACTTTGAGATCATATTGGGACACAGAGCCTAAAATGTGTAAGAGATTTATTTATTAAATGAAGTTCAGTGGGTGTAGGTGTCTTGCCAAAGGTCATAGTAAAAATGTATGAGCAAGGACATATGACACATTTTCCTTTGTGTCCAATTCTTGTACTTGATATATGCAGTCACGTTTCATGTGTATTTTCTACTGCTTTCCATGTACTCCAGATATTTGCTATGGAAATTAAGTTCTCAAATACCACTTCTACATGTTGGGCCTATATTGTATCAAAACAGTCCAGTAGGTGTTTTGTTGTTAAAATGTCGATGTTTATATTTTATGAACACAATTCTCTTTATAAACTATTACACTACTGAAAAAGTAGTATGCTTTTTCTCTTTGTGTATGTTTTCATGCTGTAAACATGAGATAATCTATTTGTTTAAAGCCTAGTTTAACGCTCTTAACTAATTAAAATTTGGTTTACTATTACAATGAAACTGCACTTGAGTGTATTAGTTCCTTGCTCTTTGATTTATCTCAGTGTATATTTAGGCCTAATTTTTTATTAAATAAAAGATTAGACCATCATAAATAGAGGAAAAATGTATGATAGTCTCATTGCTTGAAATCAGTGAGAGAATAAAAAGGGGTATAAAGCTTCCTAGAAATTGATATATCCAGGCAGGCTTTTTTTTATG
>JANHGL010009558.1:56793-66841 GCA_024611195.1 Ceyx melanurus | reverse complement strand
GGGGGGGGGAAGTGGACATGTGCAGAAACTGTGAGTACAATTAGCGTCAAGCAGATAAATCCAAGTCTAATCCTGTTTACGCTCTACATCAGACAGATGTGCTGAGATTGATTTAGACAACCCCTTGGCTTATAGTAATTTTTTTTTAACTGCTAGATATTCTGGTTTTGTTAGATCTTTGTTAAATGTTAAGTGCTGTTAGTTTTACTCTTCCCTAATGCCTGTAACCTACTTTATACAGGTTCCTTCTGATGATGACAGGGCAGCCTGGTAGAAGAGATTATCTTTATTCCTTGTAATTAAATTGACTTTTTTTTTTTTTTTTTTTTTTTTTTAGAAGATACAACAATGGCAATTGGGTGCTGAATTAAATAAATAGCATGATATCTAATAGATGTATACTTAAATCTCTTGCAAGAACAGATGGTACCCAATATCTTTCTAAGTAATGTGAGAGGACAGTTAATGTTCTGAAACAACTAGCAATAACCGATATGATACTAATGAACCAATAGGTTTTTAGAAGTTTAAAAAAGTGACTAATCCAGTATATACTTTTTTAAGTAAACTTGTTTGTTTTAGAATATGCCTAGGGGTTTGTATGCAGATTTATTTTCAGCTTGAGTGAAACTTGGCTGTCCTAATCCTTTTAGCTACTTCAGTATTTCCTCTACAATTTAAAACTTGAATGTAATGCTTTTGTACACTTCTACAGTTTATATTCTACTCCAGGCTGTATCTGGAAGTGCATCCTAATAGAACAACTGGAGTCAAATACTATTTTTGAAAGTGTATTGCTGCCTATTAAGTTTGTATTATTTTAATTTTAAAAGTTTTGATGTCCATCTGAGTAACACAAGAATTTGACAAATACAGAGTAAGAGGAAGATTGACTTTCAAAGGTCCCTTTCAATACAAATCATTCTATGATTCTATGTAAAAGTAAATTAAAATCTGGCTGGAATAGTAGCATGAAAAGATAAGGCAATCCAAACTTCACCTGGCTTATTAGTAAATGTCATTCTATGAAAGCTAGTGGGAGAAGAAAAAGTATTTTAACATGTCTTAATTTTACTTGATTTGTGCAGGACAACTGAGCTAATGTTTGTCCTATATTTATGATGAACATATATAACAGAATAGCATTATTTGTTATATTCGCAAAACTAATAGTTTAATAAAAAATGTTATTTGTTTAAAAATATTTGAAGAGCAAACCGATTTAGCATATTTGTATTGGTCTGGAGTAATAAAATAAAAGTGCTGCAGCCCAGTTTTTGCTGCAGAACAGTTATATTTCACATGTGTTTGTTTACCCGTTTTTCTAAAATGTTCAGTTTGCATGCTGGAATTTTCAGTGTTCTGTATGTCTGACAGTGAGACTTTATGGAAATAGATAATTTATGAATCAGTTGTATGCTACTTATTGTTCTTTGCAGGCTACAATAAAGAGAAAAATGGGCTTAGTAATCCATGAGTTGATAGTTGCTGGTTTAAATGCATTAGACATTATCATAGTAATTTTAAATATTCTTAAACAGCCCCCCCCCCCCCCAAACCCCCACAAAATGAAGTTTTAAAACTTAAAACAAGTCTTAAATAAAGCTATTAAGCTATGTAGTTCTAGGTAAGTGATTCAGGATATGACCTGTGTTTTGTTTAAGGCTTCCAAAGACTATTTACTCCCAAATATTTTAGAATACGAAGTTTGAAAAAAATCAAGATCTTGGATTTGGTAATGTTAGTATTAAGGTTGCTTGTACAAGGTCTACTCATCCTTTAAGTCTATGCATAATCACAGTTCAAATGGAATGATAAGGTTTCCTCCAGCCCAGTACCCTGGTTTCATTGAACATACCTTCTAGAAAGTAGTTTTACAGCAATCATTACAGTACTTTCATAGAATCATAGAATGTCAGGGGCTGGAAGGGACCTAGAAAGATCATCTAGTCCAACCCCCTGCCAGAGCAGGATCACCTAGACTAAGTCACCCAGGACCGCATCCAGACCGGTTTTGAATGTCTCCAGAGAAGGAGACTCCACAACCTCCCCGGTCATCCCATTCCAGAGCTCTGTCACCCTCACTGTGAAAAAGGTTTTTTTTGTGTTGACCCTAAACCTCTTGTGCTCCAACTTGCTCCCATTGCCTCTTGTCCTGTCATTGGCTGACATTGAGAAGAGTCTGGCTCCAGATACTTTAAACTTGGTTTTGTTTTCTATCATTTGGTGAGTTTCCTTCTGTTTATTTGCTGTGTACTGTTGAAAAGCTGCACTGCAGGCAATATCCTTTTTACTATCCCTGTGTACACAAACATTTACTTGTCACAGTATTCCTCCTAAAAATGTAATGCTTTTAGTCCAGTTTTACACCTTTGGCTAACATAGAGACATTAATACAGTAAAATGTAAGAAGTTGGAAAAATATGTTGGAAGTATAATGTCATGTTTCTCTCTTCTTTAGGCTATTTCGTATAGAACAGGAAGAAATTGGTTGAGAAATAGGAGAGGTAATAACTGATGAGCTTTGGCTGTGTCAGCATTGTTGAGGCACAGTCCTCTAGGATTTCTGGAGTAGGTGATGCTTGATTTTGCAGTCTCACCGGCAGTGCTGTCCATCTTTCCCAGGAAGACAATTAAAACAGATTTTGCAGCTTCTCCCTTGAACTTCAGTACTATGTAGAGCAGCTATTCATCTGACAGAACCTATTACGGCTTCTGCTGTTGAGAAAGCACTTGACTGAGTTGTTGCTAGATATGGAAGTGTTCTGGTTCCTGGGTTTTGTTGCCTTGGTCTGCAAAGGGACCTTTATTGGTCTAGCCTGTTGGATCTGCTGTTATTGCAAATAAAGCATGGAAGAAAAGCCTGTACCACAGTAGTTCAGTTGTTGTATCTCAAAAAGGCATTTGTTACTAGTGTCACTAAAGTGATAGTACCTTCAGCCTCAGGGTCTGTGTGTATAACAGCCTTGAAGTAAGAAAACCTTCCCTTAGTGTTTATCCTAACACTAATCTACTATGGGGTCGGGGTCTTGGACTGTCACTAGAACTTTTGAAACCATTTTTCTTTTTAAACCATTTTTATCTTCTAAAAGAAATTTGTATCCTGAAAAGGAAACATAAGATGGATAACATGCTTTTGGGTTATTTTTCTTTTAACTTAACTGTTTTCTGATATGTCTCTAGTCTAAGCCCAGAAGGAAGTAGTTGTATCAAAAGAAAAAAATACATTGCGCTTGAGTCAGGTTGGGTGATAGCACACTTTCTGATCTAAGGTTACTGTGATTTAGGAATATCATGAAGAATTTGTTTCTTCAATGCAAATAAAAAAAAAATAAATTATTATTCACTGTTCTAAGAACAATTACTTCTTTTTTTCTTTTTTTTTAATATCAGGAAAGGGATTAGATAGCCTCTTTGAATTGAGTTATTTGTATAGCTGGATACCTTACCTAAATAACAGGAAGCTGGTAAGATATAAGACCAGTGACTGAAGCTAGAGGTAAAACCATATAATATTATTTAATTTTTTAAAAGAAGATATTTCTCCTAATCATATTGAAAACACTTTATTTTTTACCCCCCTTACAGGTGATTCCAGTATGGCTTCACAGGCTCAAGAGGAGAATCTTGAAATGAGAGATGTGTTTTCAGTAAAACTGAAGCGTCGTCGCTTTGTAGGGCAGAAGAAAGGTGGGACTTTGTTGGGTATCACAATTTTTAAATGCTTGCATAAAGAAGACAATAAACTAACAGACTGTGCTATCCATTTCAATAACTTAAGTGAAGATCACTGTCATTTGTGGTTTAGACATCTCAAGGAAATTTTGAATGGTAAGCATTTAATGGAGGTTTATGTCATTATTTTAGACAGGTGTCTACTGGCAATACGTAAGGTTAAGTGAAGCTTAGAAAAATATTTTGCCTGTAAGAATTAAGTCACAGATATTAATATTATTGCTGGAAAAATGTTTACTACTGAAGTTTTACATGTGGTGCAAAATTTAGTAAAGTGGCAATAATTGACTAATGCTTTTGTAAAAATAAAACTGATGCTATTTTTTTAAAATGTTTTGGAAGCTATGAAAATAAGTAGCTCTATTCTCACCTGGGAAAATGATGGAAAATGTGTTTCTCACTGACGTTTTTGCTTGGAATTGTGGCACATCTTATGGTACTACAGCTGTTGCAGTCCTGGGAACTATTCAGGGCCTTCGTGGTGATTGTTTAGGTGCTGGAACGTTGAGACCCACAGATTCTTTAAGAGACTAATGGGGAGAGGCTTTCCTCTTAATAAATTCACAGGTGGAAGTGCTTTTAAGGTTCTCTAGGATGCTATGATTTGATACAAAATATAATGACACTAGCTAGTGATTAAATTATTTCTTTAAAAAATATCTTTGTGCTTATCTGAGCTAATGCAAGTTTCAGGTGATTTTTTAAACTCATGATAGTTGCATTTTTTTCATGGGAGCTGTATGAAATTTAAGAAAAAAGTATTCACTATTTAGGAACCACAAATCAAGGCCTTTCCCTGTAATTTAATACCATCGATACTGGAAAGATACAAAATGTAACACGTTTGTCATTAAAAAAACCCCAAACATCCCCCCCCCCCCCAACCCAAACACGCTGATTTAGCTCAAAAAATATGTCTCTGATTACAGACTATAGCAAATTAGGTTGTTTCAGAAGCAAAACAATACATCTCATAATAGACTCTCAAAACTCCATCTGAATGGTTAATACCGAGTCAGATTACAGAATTCACATTTATACGTCTGTAGAGTTTGTAACACTTTCAATAATGATTTATAGAGTACTTCTAGTAAAGTGACTGTCAAAAGCAGATAATAAACAAATTATTAATGCTGTATTCTCACATTATTTGCTTACAATATGCTTTATATTTTCCACATAAAACATGTATTAAAAAGTGCCTTCCCTTGCCGCTTTTTGAAAGACTAATGAAATAGCTAAATCTCAGGAACTTTCTAAATCTTATGAAATAAGACTCGTGAAATATCTAAATCCACAGAAGTGCCAAGATTCTTGCAGATCTCCAGCTACCCATAAAGGCAAGGACATTTGCATAAGGAGCGAATGTCTGTTTTGTTCCCAGAATACCCTCCATCCATCAGGAGCAATGATACCATATGTTCACAGAAAAAAAAGCTGCAGTATCTCTTGCTCAGGTTGCCTTGACTTCGAGGTGCAGTCTCTGTTTTATAGCTTTGTAATTGGAAGCCACCTGAACCTGAAAAAAAGCATTCTGTGCCGTGTTGCTCTTTGTAGTTATTCCTTCAGCCTCAGTCTATCTCCAGAAGCTCAAACCTTGTGCTGAGTTTCTGTGATCTCTAATCAGTACATTTTTCTCCTTTCTTTCTACTTCAGGAATAATCAGGACTCACAGGGAGGGGGTGTGTTTTGGGTGGGGGGAACCCAAACACAATCCCACAAAATATCTTACTGATGTTTACAAAAAAAATAGTATTCACATGGTTACATTTTGAAGTCTGGGTAGATATTCAAACTGCCTTTCTATCTAGAAAATCACCAAAATGCAGCAGCATTTCTGCATTCACTGTGGCAGAGACACATTATCAGCAATTTGAACAATAATGGTATAGTAACAGTATAGTTCAGAAAACAGCTTCTGATTTCAAATGTACCAAATGTAGGTAGCAGGTTCCCAGTGGGATTCAAGTTTGGACCAAAAGTGTAAAATGTGGGTAAGTTCTGTTGATTCCTCAGTAAATAAAATCTCAGATGGCACATTGATGTATCTTTGTTTGAAACAGTGATGAATTTTCATAGTTTTTGCCACAGTGTGTTTTCATAACAGTGCTTGTGACATCTTTATTAACGACCTCAAATTGTCTCCTTTTTGGTTTCCTTATGAGTTGCAGGATAAGGTTAAAATTTCACCCTTCTAAAATAGTAAAAATTTAAGTGTACGTGTTTCATTTTGTTTTTCTTATCTCTCTGATCATAAAGTAATTTTCATTAGCTGTCACATAATTTACTTGAAGGATTTTTTTTATTGCTTCTATGCTGGAGCAAATTAAAATCAGGTAATTTACTAAAATCAAGTGCATATATGTTTGGATATGGCTGTCAGTAAATATGTACATTATTTTATCAGAACGATAAATATTACTAAAAGGTTCATCTCCTTTGGAAATAAATGTAATTTCTATTTGTTTGCCCTACTCTTTGACAAGTTTTTAGCTTTTTTTATCCACATATATTAATTAAGGAACAATGACAGCGAGTTTTGTCAGTGGTACAAGCTAGAATTTTAGCTGGAAATTTGTTCTAATGAAAATTTATTTTTTTTTTCTGAAATACCACGTATGCAGTTACCCTTTTACTATGTGTTTTATCTGACATGAATTTTTACTTGCATGGTTTTTACCCTGTTCATTCTTAATCTTTTCATAGTGAGTATCCTTTGTTACTTTGAATTTGTGTTGAGTACTTCAATTTAAATTCTAACTAGGCTATGCTTTTTTTACAAAGCCTGACATCATGCAAGTGAGCACACAGATATAGTTGTTCAGAATGTGGTTACAGTGGCTGCCATTATGTTTTTCATGTGTGTGAGAGGATAAGAAAACACACTACCATCTTCCCACTTTTAAATAAATTCTTATTTTCCACATAACATTGTTGCTAGATATGAAGAGCTTGCTCAATGATGAGGTGTTCAGGAAAACTGATCTCCTGTATATTGCATATTTGTTAAATTGATGGAAAATAATAATTGCCGTCTTGTACCTACAGAGCCTTAGTTCCGGACTGGCTCCTGTAAAGCTTCAAACAGCAACTTAGATTCTAGTATGATGTTGATCTCACATAAGACCTGTTGTACACCTGACTCTCAGTGATCCCCATTTATACATTGCATCTGTATGTACTGGACTCATGGGCATGTGCACTGGGGACATACTATGTCAGTGGAATTCACTGTTTAATTTTAAATCCTCTCTGCGTGCAAATGTCCAGTGTTTCTGAAAGGATTAAGACAGGTGCAGAAATGAGGAAAAAAAGAGCGTAATTATAAACTTTTTTTTTCCAACACAAGACTTACTTTTATTAACAGTTGATTTGAAAAACATTTCTTTAAGACTGTGTAAACTAAAAGAAAACAGTAAATATGGTTAAGAATAAATGACAAAGTAGCAAAAAATGCATGAAGTGTGCTTTATATTTATCTACTGTTCTGTAGTATCTATCACATTGGGATTTGATATGAATGTCTGAAACTTCGTGCATGAAGTTTTAATTAAACCATTAATGTTAAACATTAACTTTCGTTAGTTAATATTAACAGTGGAGTCTCCATAGTTGCATTAACAAATCTGTTTCATATTATTAGTTTTATCTAACAGTAAGAATATTATACATGAGGAAAGTATTTATAAATGCATGCAGTAATGACATGATTCCAGGCTCTTAACTTCTGTAACATAAACCCATTTTCATAAAGCTAAGAACTGAAAGCAGCACAGATGTATGTCTGAGCATAGCGTCTCTGCTGCCCTATGAGCCTTTGTTTTCAGTACACCCTGATTGACCCACCACCCTTCATGGTTCACTGATTTACTTGATAGATCAAGTTTAAACTAGTGCATATTAGCACATTTGTGAGCACTAGAGGAACAGTTGGCCTTCCTGCTTTAGGCTGCTGGTTCATTTCAAATGGAGCAGCCACAGAAAACAATAACAGAATACCAGTCAGGAAAACAGGAAAAGCCTGACAGACTGAAATCAGTTGCAGGCTGCAGTAAATTACATTGATTAGGTCATATAGATGTTGTTTAAAGAAAAATAAAAGCTTAATATTATTATTTTAAAATACTTATAGAGATGTTTCACCATATAGTTGTGTGAAAGTTTTTGACTGGATATTCTTATATTAAACTCAGTTGTTTGCTGTGTTTTAACATGTCTAATGTATGCTGGGAATTATAAATAATGATTTTTCTTGTGATGATCTTTTCATTTCAGGTGGCAATCAGTTGGCACAAACAAAACCACATCAATAGTGTACTGCATCTCTGCTCACATGCCTTGTTTATGATACCTGTTGCCATAAACAAAATAGTTTACCCCTCCAAAAAAGTAAATTGATACTAAAGTAGTCATAATCAGAATAGTCTAAAGCTTTTATCCTGTGAATTCAGCTGGTTCATGAAAGTCTCACTAGGATTTATGTATTACTCTTATTTAAATTTCATCAATAGCCTAACATTGGTAATCATAAATGCAGTTCCTCATTTAGAATAATTTAATGAATTAATTTTTGGTTAAAAAAAAACCCCATACAACAAAAACAACAAAAGCAAAATAAACCAACTAAAAAAAAAAAACCCACAGAAATTTTACATTTTCCTTAAAAATCTGATTGTTTGGTCTGTGTGTTGTGTTCCCCCCCCACCCCCAATTGAAGTCTGTCTTCTTTTGCCTTCTTATGCTTTCTTTTACAACTTTATATTGCCACCTGGGGCTCAAAAACTCAAAACCAGTTAAGTGAGAGAGTGGTGTTTGCTTTATTCTTTTCATTTTTCTCCTAAAGGCTTTTTAGCAGTATTGTGATTCAAATTGTCTGGGTAACAGAATTTATGACACTTTATCATCTTTCTCTACTTCTACAAACTCTGTACTTTCCTATTCTTTCTCTCTGTGTATTATATTTAAAGTCTAAATTTATGCTTTACTTAAAAATCAAAGACTCTATAGTCAGTTTTTACAGTACAGTGGCTGTGATGTTGGTTAAGTATTTAAGGCCAGCTGATCACATGTAGGAGTTTCTATAAAGACAGGAAACAGGGCAGCACATATAAGTGTGTGACTAAAATCTTTTCTCTTAAATGAGAGTGATGATTCTTATAGTTTTCTATTTAACATATATTGACTTCTAAAATACTTCAGTAATACCAGATAGCAGATTTCCATTGTCTTGAATAATGATTATTATAATGTCCTTATGATAATGATACATGCATTGTAATAGTCTTTGGGAACTTTTGTGTGGTCTTCCTTGTTTGTGTTGTAATTCCTACGATTAGAAATTGCACTGCAGTACATACCTGCAGTGCTTGTTTCTGTTCCAGAGAACCAAGAATTTAGGCTGGAGCAAACCTCTGAAAATAGTCTGTTCCAGCTTCCTGCTCAGAGAAGGTGAGCTTCTGTGAGCCATGTCCAGATAGGTTTTGAAAATCTCTGAGGATGGTAATTCCACAGCCTCTCTGGGTAATGGGATCCATGGCATAACCACCCTCATTGGGAAGACTGTCTTTATTTCTGATTGGAATATTCCTTGCTGCAACTTGTGTCCACTGCCTTTTTGTCCTTGCACCTGTGAGAAGTCTGTCTTGGTCTTTGTTACTTCCACAGTAGATACTTAAGGACAGTATTTAGGTAGATTCTCTTCTCAAGGCTATGCAAAGCCAGATGCCTCTTGTATGTCTCCTGTTCCCAGCCCTTTTGTGGCCACAGTTGTATGCTGGACTCACCTCACTTTATCAGTCTTGTGCTGATAGGCCGAAAAGTGGATGCAGTTTTTGAGATTTAGCTTCAAAAGATGATGAATACAACGTCATAGTGATATCCTTTGAACTGCTGATTGTCCTCATCACAGGTGCTTGGCTTGCATGGCATGGATAGCATGCTGTTTATTCATGTTCAACTCCTTGTCCAATAGTAACTTCAGATGCTCTCTGAAGAGGAACTGCATAGTTGATCAATCCCCAGCCCACAGTTGCTGGACATTGTGTTTGTCTTTATTGAACATCTCGAGGCTTCTATCAAACCTTTCTTGGTTTTGGAAACCTGCCCTCCAGCACATCTGTTATTCTCACCAAGTTCCCTGTTTTTCTTTATCTCCCTTTTAAAGGAGATACTTTAAAAATATTGGTACTAAGGCTTGTTATTGAAGACATTCAGGATTAATCAGTATTAATTTGCCATGCAATGACACAGCACGGTGTGTAACATTTTGCCATAAACAGAAATCTTGTTTTTTATGTATACCGTCACTATACAT
>JANHGL010009558.1:16618-43222 GCA_024611195.1 Ceyx melanurus | reverse complement strand
TCCCCACACCGACCGCCTCCCCGCGTAAGATGGGTGCGACATTTGTTTTCAGACAAATTTTTCCTTAGGGGCCCCTTCCCCCCCCCCCCCCCCCCCCCCAGATAATAAAAGAGAATAATGTGGAAGGTCAGTCTTGAATAGCTATTTTCTAGACCTTGCAGTCAGTGGTGGAAGAGCTTTTGCTTTATTTCTCAGTAACACACAAACCTTTACAGGAAAAAAATCTAAAAATTGTCTCTTTTTAATCAGACATACTCAACCTAATAAATCACTCATGTTCTATTACAGAAAAAAGGTACATACCCTATCTTGAACAGAAATAGATGTCTAAATTCCATAACTGTAAATGTAGATACATATAAAACCTATATTTAAGAATTCCCATGTTGTCTTCTTTACTACAGAATCACAGTCATTACAGATATTACTACGTTCAGTCATTACAGATATTTGGTGACATAGCTGCAAATACTTATGTGGCAATATTACATGTTTCTAATGTTCAAAATTTGAATAGAATGAAGTCAGACCCTTTGTGGCCTGAGGAAGTAGCTGAATTTTTGCCATAACTTTAACAATTTGAAGCATTTGAACATTGCTTTCTGAAATTACTACTCTATTATAGAGTATTAATTATATCTAGATTGAATCTGGTTTTTGTAATACCTGACTTTCTAAAGAGAGAAGAGTCTGGAGTTCTTTCCTACTGCTAAATTAGGTGAAAAAAAAAAAGGTAAGCTGTAGTCTGCTTGAAATATTGATGTTATTTGTAATTTCTGATCTTTGTCTTTGAAATCTTAGGACATATTCAACCAGTAGATGTCTGTACTTTCAGTACTCCAAGCAAGCTCTTGCGGTTTGGGTTCTCCGCTATGTTTGGTTTTGGTGCAAGGAGTCTGGCTTTGGCTGAAAAACACCGTTGGATGCCCTCCAGTCAGCGGAAGGATTTTGCTTTTATCAAAACCCTGGCATATCTCAAGTATGCCATGAGCTGTTGTATTTTTCTAGTTTTTAGTTTTTGTCTTTGGTTTGGGTTTTTGGGTTTGGTTTTTTTTTTTGAGGAAAATGTAATAATTACTGTAAAATATAGACAAGAGTAGTTTTAGATATCTTGGCTTCTTGATTGCAGACAGATTTAACTTATACACTGTACAGTTTAAGGAGGAGATAAATTCTGTGTATTCAGCATTTCCTTAAAATAATCTTAATTTGGATAAAAGTATGTTTAGCAGTCAGAATATTGATTACATAATAGTAAATATTAATACTTTTCTAGGCCAGAGGAATGTGAATTATCATTTCTACCATTACAAATTCCACAAGAAGGCTTTCATGAGGGTGACAGGTAAGTAAAAATGATTCAAACCACTACAAAGCTACAAAAATATGTGTCTTTGAAGGTCAAATTGTACAAACTCTTAACTTGGATCATCAGGTAAAACAAGCCTTAAAAAAAATAGTAAAAAATTAATTTCACAATTGCAGACTTGTACACTTTGTAAAACATTCCCTATAGACTACAGAGGATTTGATACAATTCAGTCTCCCACTCAGTATTGTTGGTGTGTTCAGTTCCATTAATATCTTAATTTTTTCTAAAGTAGATGGTGTTTCAATGTGCTAAAATGATTTTAAATTATTTTACTGTCATGTTTCACACTTTTAGAAAGAAGAAAGATAATATTAAAAAAAAAGGTGAGTTTTTGCTTTTACGATTGTTTGAAGACAAACTGTGGCTGCTTAAACTGGAGTAATACAGAATTATTTGTTATATTTAGGTAGCAAGGATCAATGGCACAGAATTCAGGGTCACTTCCTGAATGTGAGCATTATGGCAATCCCTTGTCTGTGTTCAATGGCACCAAGAGGCTTGGCACCTAATACGAGGTCAGTAGGGGTTTAGAGAATTAGTCATGTCTATAAATTCTGACATCTTACCTTAAGACCTTGGCTTTTCCGAGAATACAAGCCTATGTTTAGGTAGTCTGGATTCTCTGGAGTGGGGGAGGGAGCATGGACTGCAGCAGACTTGATAATCCCAGGAATTGTAATCAGTTTTTGGATCAGGCAAATAAGGTCAAGCAGTCTAACTACAATAATGAGTGGATAATTACTGTGATTTAATTAGTTAGCAAGTCTGATTTAAGTAGTAGTCATCGAGCAGTCATCTGTCATAGGATTAGGATATCTGTAGGAACTTCATTCTAGTTTGTATTCTATTTTTTTTCAAATATAAAGGTGCCCCTCACCTTCTGCTTTACACCCAGCAGAAATGAAGTATGAATCTTTCTCCTGTTATAAAGAACTGAAATTCACACTTGTCTTCTTTTATTTATTCCCCCCCTATTTTTTTTTTCCCTCTGAACTTGAGAAATGCAGCTTCTACATGTAGGGTTTCAGGAAACAAATGAGTATGCAATCTACCTGTTGACATGGACTCATTTTACCTTTAGCTCATTGTTGAGAACATTGTTGTGATCAGATGATAAATATTGGTATTTGATGTATCCAGTTGAGGATTAAATGGAATAGCAAGTATAGACTTTTTAGTTGTACATGAAATATAACCCAATCCTTCAAACAAGAATGCAGAAACTTGTATGTGTGTGTATATATATGTGTGTGTGTGTGTGTATATCTATTAACCTATCAATACTTGTAGGTTTAAGGGGATGAGTCTATTTTGTTTCATTTGATTATCATTAGGTGAAATTAGAAGTGCCTTTGAATCAGGTATTTTTCTTCAAAATTCCTGTCTGATCTTGTAGAATTTGCCTTCCTGGAAACAATGTAGATACAAATGCTTTATTGGAACACTTATTGAGAAATTTTCTTTGTTACTGGAGTCCTGCTAATCCTCATGTACCACAAGTTAGTGCCCTGATGATGTTGTCTTTTAGGCACTTACTCTGTTCAGCAGTGTGTTATTAATGTTAGTGTGTTTCTATCATTAAGTAGAAAAATTCTGACAAGAACTGAAGAAATTATTTTTGAGCTTTGCTTTCTCATTCCATCTGTTCTGACACCTCTTTCTCAGTAACAGTGAATTTTATGACAAATCAATGCAATTATTGCTGATTGGAATAAACCTGCTTCTCCCACACTGTTGTTGCTCTGTGGATACCTCTATCCTTTCATGTAAGAAATAAGGACATGCTTTTTTTTTCCTTTTCTTTTTTTCCTCTCTTTAAAAAACAAACAAATAAAAAAACTCAGCTTGGTGTCTTCACTCTGTCCTCTTTCTCCAATAGCTTTTTTTTCTCCTGCATTAAGACATTTGAAGTGGAATGCGAGCTTTGACTGCTGCCTGTAACTCTAGTTATATTAGTCTAACTTTGCAGAAACATGTCAAGATACCTTTAACTGTCTGCACTATGTGAGTCATGTGAGATATTCGTTCCTATAGGATAGGTGTAATGCTTTGCTGCAGATTATTAATGAGAATTCTTAGTATCTCTAAAGGTAAAAGGCCATGGTGATGAATGTATTACCCAGTAGCTTGCTGTGCCCTTTTTTTGCTGCAAATATGAGAAGGGGGCAACTTTTTCAATGTCATAATCACTGTTTTTTAAATTGGCAAAGTAATGCTCTGCCTGGTGACTTGTTCAATGGTTATGTAAAAATTATCGTCCTAGATTGTGCTCTATCATAGTCTGAGAACATTCTTGATGCAGTTGTTCAGTAGGCAGAGAACTGTGAGTGGGGAGAGAGCTGCTATCACAGACTGGAAGTATTGGTTTTCAAACATTCTTTTTTTCCAAGCACACATGCTGAATAAAGAAGTATATGCATGTATGCATTTATATTCAGAAGACTCTATGTTCTGTATAGGATACAATGTTGGCAGTGATTGTTGGGTTCATCAGATACTCTTGTTCAACATTGATTTGTCTCTAACTTAAAAAAGCCTTAGGCATGATTGCATCAAGAGTCAGGTTGTTAGCTTGTGCAACAAGGTACAGCTGCATTAATAAATCTCTGAATTTATACTAGCTCATTATCTGACCCAAATTCTCAAAGATGCTAAGATATCAATGGCAACTGGATACCCAGGATTGTTGAGTATCTGCACTGTAGGGTGACTTCTTGATTAACCTCTAGTACGAGTGGTTTATCTTGTACAAAACTCCCTTAGTTTTTCCATTTTATGTGCTTTATGAAATGTGTAAGTAGAACTGTACTGAGAACTGCTAAGAGAGTTTGAGTAGTGGCGTGGCTGAGGAGTGGGGTCTTTGTTATGGCAGCTTGAGTGTTAACAGAGAAGGTGAATGAACCTGTCTGCACTGGGCTACATGATGGGGATGTACTTGCATGGATTATGGCTATGGTTTCTTGGTAAAGCTCTGCCTCACAGCATGTATGGTAATTGTTCTACTTTATTGGAGAGAAAAGCAAAAATATAAATATCACCAATATTTCAAACCAATCTGTTAAGTAGAAAAGCAGGTTTTTACAAATTTTATGTGTTCTGTTCAGTAAATTACAGATATTGATAAGGGAGTACAATTGTATTATTACTGAGTATTTTATAAATATATTTATATTAAATTACTTCAATTAGTCTATTGTAATAACTAACTCTTGCTTGTTTTTTGTTTTTGTTTGGTTTTTTTTTTAATAAATCTAAACTATTAAAGAGCCTTTTAAATTTCCAAAGTAATTTATTTCCTTTTGGGAACTAAATTGGTCTGCTTTGCAGGTTGAATAATGGAAGCATGGCTCTTATTGTGGTACAAAATACTTCTCGAACAGAGTTTATAAAACATCTGAAAAGATATGCCAGCGTGAAAAATCAGGTACTGTTAATTTCTTTCCAGTGATTATAAAAAGAACAGTTAATCGTGAAGCTAGACAAGCTGCAAGAGTTAATGTTAACATCCTCATAAGGAGACTTAGCTTCCTGTCAGAATACATTAGCCCCTTTTTTATCTGATTTTTTTTTTTTTTTTTTAAATCACTAGACTAATACCGATTAGCCTATTTCAGTCCATCTGTTGTGGTTTAAATTGTATTTGTATTGTACCATCATTTTATGGGTGTAAAACCCTTTCACCGCAGTAAAGGAAACACATGCCGTCTTCTAATTTTGTATAGCCGAGAGATCAGGAACACAGCCCAGGACATTGTACAATTCTTTGTCAGAGCTAGGTGAAGTCCCTCATTTCAGCAGGTCACTGCATGCTATGATGGTAGCAGTGCATTATGACCATTGATTTTTAGCAGGTATGTATTCCATCTAGTTATGCTTGCAGAACTGCATTTCAAAATTGTGGACATTATTCTGTCTCTGAAAACTGAAGCATCCAAACATGGTACCTTGTTGCTGTCCTGAAGCACAGGCTAAGCACACTCGTTCTCATTCAAATGTTTTAGGATTATGTGAAATCACTTTTACAAGATGGTTAAGGTTTGAATTCATCAATAGTCAATTTATAAAGAGGTAGATGACAATTCCATGTGACAGCACTAACAGTTGCTTTTAGGAAATAGTTTCTGCTTTCCAGTTATGCTTTTGAAGGAAGGCTTTGCTTTTCTTTCTGCCCTCATAGTTGGAAACTAGACAAAGAGATGTGGACCCTTTTTTAAACTTTGGATAACCATTTACTAGAATTCTAACTAACCTTGTTTAGGACAGGTAATGATACAAAGCACAGGAAAAAAATTTGCTTGGACTTTCACATATTCTGAAAGCATGTGGGGAATATATCACCTCACCTGCAGATTGAGCAAGTCTGATATGGGAATGTAAATGGAGCGCTACCATTTTTTTCGGAGGCACTCTTTGAGATAAAAATAGCATGTAAATCTGTAAATGCTAGCTGGCATATATAATGCCTCATGGTCATAGCTTGAGTTAAGTGTTCCCATTTATTTAAGAAAAAAAAATAAGAGCAAGCTTAATTTCAAGTAATCCAGTTTGTTGCTAAGCTACCACCTGTCTTTCATCTTCATTTAATACATATCTGTATTTGGTTTAGTTCAATTTTCCCTTTGTTGAGACTTACACAGTACAAGAAGTAAAAGTACAACCAAGGCTTAAAAGCGGGCTTGATGCCAAGGAAAATACACATTTGAATGCTGCTTCTGCAGAAGGAAATTACCCTTGGAATATAGATGGAGACTTAATGAAAGAAGCATCAGAAGTTCATGTTCGGTAAGGCTAAGCATTATGTTTATGGACTGTATATCTGTAACATATTAGTACTGCAATCTTCTCTGTATTATATCTATACAAACCATCCCAGGATGGTTGTGGTAGAAGACCTTTAAGATCAAGTCCAACCATTAACCCAGCACTGCCAGGTATAGAATACAGATGATGCCAAAACTGAGTGTTGTAAATGCTATAAAAATAGTAATGTTCTGCACTGCAGAGTCTGGCCCTTTTGCCATCCTTTGGGCTTCTGCCATGTTGTGTTATGCCCTTCTTTGGAAAGGTTTGTTATGACCCACATGTCCTTTCCTTTCTGGTTCTTCATCAGTATCCAGCTCTACCTTCTTTTTGCTGCCTGTTACTTGATTCTTCTGAGAGGAGAACAGCTATATAAGTTGTGTGACTCCTCGGAGAAGCACCTTTTGGGATAAGGATTCCTGCTTGGAAAGCAGTGTGTGTGAGGTTAATAAAACATGCAGTTGTTCAGTTATAGGAAACTTAGTGCTGCTTGGGAATAGCCTCCCATCTGGGATGTAAGAAGGAGACTAGGTATGCATAGGGAAATAGGGGGATGGATCGTTAGTGGAATTAAATGGGTGATGGCTCATTCTTCTGCAATGCACCCAGGATTATTTGAAGACATATTGCACAGGCTGGAATGCAAAATAAAAGGCAGATCATGTCACAGTTTATAGAATACTTCTAAAGATGTTCTTATAGAAATTGTCAAAATGTAATTCACATTATTTTATTCCATATAGCAGTTCATACGTATTTGTTCTCCCCCAAGCCCCTAAAAAGTGACACACAAATTGCAACAGTTAATTAAATTGATGAAGTGTGATTTCCTTACCTCACAGGGTACATCCTCAACTGATCTATCTCTATGGAGTAAACACCGATGACCTGGAGACTTCGCAAGCAACTTGCAATTGCATATAGAAGGGACATGCTGCAAGTTCTGTATTGAACAATCCTTTTCCTACCTCTATGAACAGCTTTACAAGGCCCCAGTCTTTGACTTGATGAATTTAGATGTGCTTAACTGAGATTTTTGTTATATTTCTAGTTTAAAATTTTTATGAAGTTATATATTTTTATCAGGTTATATTTAACTGTAAAGAAATGGATAGGCTTCATAAGAGACAATTAAAACTAAGGATATTGGTCCCATAAATTTGGAGTTCATGAAATGTCTATCTGAATAAAGGGTTTTTTTTCCTTTATATTATTTTAACTGTTGCAATCAATATGAGTTTTAAGTATGCTGCTATTCATTTTGTCAGGTTCCAACTCTTCAGAAAGTAGTCAAGTATAATGTCAAATCCAGTCCTTGTTTAATCAAGGGCTTTACAGGGAATCTACAGCAACTGTATTATATTTTCAATACTACTTGTGGGGATTTCTTACCTGTGATAAATACACATGGCAAAAATCACTGTACCTAAAGTACTGATGGTGATTATTTGTCTCCTAAGAACAAGCTGTTAGTTGTTGGAAATCTCATGCTGTTTCTGCAGTCAAACACAGCCAGTAGTAAAGGCCAAATTCATAGACAATCAAATGCCTGCTTCATAGGCAATTATTTCTTATAAGAATCTTTTAGTTAGTTCTGCTCTTTGCACTGAAGTTAGTGACTGCAGGCTAGGATCAGAATCACAGCATCCTTTGGCCTGGAAGAAACCCAAACTCCTGCTCAACATGGGTTCAGCTCTGAGATCAGATTGCTCAGGGCTTAATGAAGTCTGTCCTTGATACGTCTAAGGATGGAGACCGCGCAACCTTGCAGCACCCCTGTTCTGATGACTGGCTGTCCTCAGGGGGAAAATGTTTTTCCTCATGTCCAGGTGGAACCTCTCAGTTTATTGTTGATATCTAAGTCACAGTGGGTAGTCTGCAGTTAACGATGATAACCAATAATACATGACATCACATACTTTAAACATGTTAAGACAAAACTAAACTTTCTAAAGCAAAGAATGATATTCAAGTTATTTAGATTTATCTCTTTTATTACATAATTGAAAATTAACAAAATAATCGAACTTGCAGCAGAAACAGCATTCATGCACTTAATGTGTTGGGTTCATTTTAATAAAACAAAATTGAGTGATGCTTTACAACCTTGCCACCGTCAGGAAATTGTACATTCATTTTTTTAACATCCTGGTTTATAAAAGCTAAATGAACTTTGTTTCATATCCTAAGAACAGGCATCCAACATTTACATGCTAATAATAAAACCTCAACTGGAAATTTAGTACTTCCTATGTAATATTAGCACATGTACTGACTTTTCTAAACTATTTCAAAGACAAATAAAATGCTTTAGTTTCACTTGCTTGCCTTGTTTGTACTAAAAAGAATGTGAATGCATCTTCCAGTACTTGAGGTATATTTTTCACAAAACACTGTAATAGCAGACTAATTTCTGTTCCAAGAGATTTAGGTTAAAGTGCAAAAAGTCACTAAAGCCATTTGGAAGATAAGCATTTTCTCTGATTTCAAAAACTTGCAAGTATATAAATTTTCACATAATTATTTTTGTTGTTGTTTGCTTGTTTGTAATATATGCACATTCATTTGTCCTTACACTGCAGGAGCTTTAGAGAGAAAATTTACTTTAGCATGTTTCTCATCTTTGGCATCAAATAAGTTGCAATTACAAAATGGTCCCCAATACCTTTAGAATCTGTAGACTTTGTGGCTTTTGTGGCACCAAACACTCTATTAGCCAAAGTGCTTGTTGAAGGCACCTTGTGTTGCTTTTGAGTTTCAGGCTAATTCCTGTATGATGGTGCAGGTTCAAAGTGTATGTACAAATGACATTCATTTCTCCTTGCAGTTCAGAAAGGCACAGCAAAAAAAGCCATACTGCATACTGCTGTTGCAATACACTGAGTTACTGGAGAAGCTGTACATTCTCCAGTTGTACTGGGGAGCAAACTTTCCTCCCTGGATTGTACTATTTCACCAGAGCTAGGTGGCAGTGCAAATTTATCTAGCTGAAGAATCTTCCTGTAGTAGCAGAGCAGTGGTTTGAACCATGTTACTAGTCAGTCATTTGCCTTTTTGCTGAGAGGCTTATGAGGGTGCATGGCTTTGGTATTTGACAACTTCACAAGAACTCAAGCTAGGGACTCCACATGACTTCCTTGTTATTAAGTACTTTCAGGTAAAGGTTGCACATCTAAAGATACCATTTGGCCCAGTAAAATTGGCATGCGAGTCTCTTGGGCAAGTGTTCCTCTGTCATCATGTGATTTTATTTTTATTTTTTTCAGGCTCTGGAAGAATGCCAGTGCTACTCTGCTAAGTACCATAGAAAAACCTTCAAATAAATAAAAATAAATACTTGCTTTAAAAAACCTGACATAGAAATATTTCATTGGAAAAGTCCAAAACATCATGGCAGCAATAGCTGAGGAAATGATGGAACAACTAATTGTTGTGCTTTCCAGTACCATGTTAAAGATGACTACAAATTATGAACTCCAATACATTACTTTTTTTACAGCTGAGAGGCTTCTGTGCTGCTTCTGTAGGCTACTCCACAGAACTGCCTACTTTGCATCCACTTTTGATCTTCCTGGTTCTGGCTTGCCAGGGTGTCTGGGTCTCTGCAGTGTTGTGGCTGTACCAAAGCTCATGACATTACTTTCAGAAGCCCAAGAGAGCTTTTGATAGAGCTGTTGTCTACACCCGTGCACTCTACTTCGGTCATTCTATTGGTTTAAGCTAGTTCACCCTGGTGAAACTCTCAAAGCAAGATGATGGAGGATTTCTTCTTGAATGTCTAATGAAAAGGTTTTTGAAACTTGAATAACTCATGCTAAGCTGTTTGAGATCTTGTTTTACAGGATCGCCCAGAAAGTGACTACTTTCTAGAAATTCTTCTTCCTGGTAAGTCATTCTTCTATTTATCTTTAGTGTTCTTCTGTTTGAAACCAGATATATATGTAGCATTTCAAATATTACGGTGAGACTTCAAAACAAACTGTTTTACCATTATCATATAAGAAAAAGACCCAGTACTCTAAGGTGTAGTCCTCCACACAGTTCAGGGAAATACAGTGGATTTTGTAAAAGTGAGTATGCTCAAGACCAGTTTTTCTTATCACTGATGTTTCTCCTGTGAATTACTCTGAAATTCTTCATTTGAAAATCAAATGTTTATTTGCCACCTTAGTCATCTTTGTTCCCACTTGTAAAACTCCAGCTGTCTCTTCTGTTGTTGTCTTGAGAGACTGGTTTGTATTGCCTTTTGAAAAAGCCAATCTGAAATACATAATTTTGGAATCTGTTGTGAGCAAATCTTTGTTATCAAAACTAAACCATACAAGATTAACTAAAATAAAATGCATATATATATGGTGCTTATGAATTATGATATTTGCCATACCAAGTAATCAAGTATTACTTGTTAATCAAAAAAACTTTTACGTTTTGGGAGGATAATACTCTTCTGCAAGGATTCAGGACATGTGGGCCTTTGAACTGTAACAGTCCACAAAATCCAGTATTTTTAAACATGTAACATAGTAATAAAATTTTCCTGTTAATTGTTTCCTTTCTAGATGTCCCTGGGAAAAATGATGGATGGAGAGTCTGTATGTAGCTACAGAAGTTCACAATCTCTTAACTGCTTGTCAGAGAAGCTGCACTCTTCACAGTTTTCTATCTTGCTTATGCACAGGGGTTTTTTTGTATTTATGCTGCAGTATACAATCTTAAAGCAATTTATTCTGGCATGGAACTGGTTTGTAGACTATTAGTCATTGTGTTTTGAATGACATTAAATGTGGAGCACCATACTGAAAAAAAGATTAATTTGATATCATGAAATTATGTAAATCATTTGCAAACATGAGATGCCATATAAACATGACAAAGGGGTTGTGCTGCTGAGTAACAGAAGATGTAGAATATACAAAAGATAAAATTAAGAAAAGTATTTTGAAAATACATATTGCAGGAGGAACTGTGTTCCTTTAGAAAGGACAGATCATGTATTGTTTTGTCCTTTAACCTGCAGTAACAGATGCAAAGATCCATCAGCAGTGTGAATTCCTGACTTGAAAACCAGTGTGAAATACTGAAAACCCACCTTCCATAGTATAAATGAAAGGAGCAAAAACAAGGTAACACCAACTATTAAGCCTATTCCAATAATCATCACAGTAACACGGTATTTTGGCTTTTGGTGATGCACTCCTTCCAGATAGACCTGGAAAGCAGAAAATAAGGTTAGTGCCGATTTTTTTTTTTTCTTAAAAGAAAATAGGAAAATTAGTTACATTTTTACATAATTAACACTATATTCACTGCTTATGTATAGCGATGTATAGAATTCCACAATTATAATTGCTGTTGTTTTTTCTACTTCAGCAAGTTTGTCACAAATTTGTTAAAATAATTCTTACATATGCAACTTGCTTGTCCTTATGTAGTTCAATAACTCTTTCATTTTTTTCTGGTGAGGCTGTTGCTCTTACTTCAAACTTCAGTGCTGATGCATCATCCTGATTTAAATAAATTAAAAAAAAATATATTAAAAAAAGCCCACTTCAACATATTAATTCCTACTCAGCAAAAAAGGTAACACAGCTGCTCACAGAAACAGAATCTCACACAAACACACAATGCTACCTTCTGATCACAAAACAAATTAGTACAAGAAGCTGGAAGGAAGCCCAGTTGGATTTTACTTAAGTCCCCATCCATGCTGCTTTTCACAGAAAAGTACAATTGTGAGTTGAAATTAAATCCCAATCCTACACAACCCAGCCGGAATAGGCAAAGATACATACTATAAAGTAATAATCTAAAATACATATTTTTTTAGTGGTTTTAATTTTTAATATAGAACCTTGAGACTTGGCATTGAAAACATAAAATAGGTTAACACCTAAAAGATTTAGATTTAGTCGCACTGTTTGCAAAAATACACCAATACCTAAAATTTATAGTCAGAGAATACTGCAAATATGCCTTGAAATATTCCCCTCAAGTATGAAAAATTCACGTTACCATTTCTATAAGTGAAGGAGTAGCTTCCAGATGCAACTGAACGGTTGCTTCTTTTCCACTTTCCATGTTTCCAAGCTTGCAATGTATTTGTAAGCAAAGGCTGTCATTTTTCATGCAGTACTATATAAGGGAGGGAAAGATTAAAACTTAAGTTTATCAACTTCATTATCTTAGTATTAAAGACACTCAGGAACAGAGTAAACCAAAAAGATCCATGTTCTTGCAAGGTCAGGGTGTAGCCCTATGTTGTCACCCATTACTGTTGATCTGTAGGTGATAAATGAATAATAGAGTCCAGCCAATTGTTGTAGAAGACACTATGTCATTTTTCTTAAAAATTCAAATAGTTTTAGACTGAAAATTAACAATTGTCATAACTTGGTTATATGAGTTTAACACTCTTATTTCAGATCAGCTTTTACAGAATGATAAATGACCATGACTATATGATATCCAGTATAAACAGTATAATTGATTGATACAACTTAAATATTGACAGCTAGCATCATTTCACTGAATTCCAGAGAAGACAAACAAGGAGACCTGTCCATTATGTTCTTCGTCTAAAATTGCAGTGCCCAAGTTCTGATTTGATCTTCTAGTGCTGTTTCAATTATTGATGTTCCTTATAACATGCTTACCTGAGGCCACAAAATGACATATTTAAAAATTTCCATCTTCTTTTAAGATTAAAATATTAAACTAAAATGCACTTTATCAAACACAAGTTGCAGCACAGAGATTTCTATAAAAACAAACCCTCAAAAATGTAACACTTGAATAGCAATCCTGATTCAGATGGTATAGCCAAGTATCTGGAGATCAGGAAGGTCTATCAGCAGATATAAAGTGATGAGCTTCAACAGGCCAGGCAATACTCTCCAAACCTCACAAATATTTTCAAGAAAAACTTCCTAAGCCAAAAATTATTTCCATATTATTTAGTAATTTAATGACTTTCAGTTCCATTAACTTGTGTAATTTCCCTTGGAATTCACTTATTTTTAGCATTCATAACAACCTTTCAGTCTGAAGTTCTACCATCAGCACTACTTTTGTGTTGCCTTTTTTTTTTTTAACCTGTCTCCTATTAGTTATGTTTGATGGCATTTTCTTAATGAGGAAAAGACAATGAGTATTTGATCTGCATACTTCATGTAATTGAACTTCTTCCCACATGCATCACTATGGATTTGTTACTGAATTTCATCTGCCATTCTTTTTTCCCACTCATTCAGTTACGTTAACCTTTGGCAGTTCTTCACAGGTGCCTGTCATCCACACTGACTGCAGTCACATGTCATTAATCAACTTTCTCATCTCATTTCTGACCTCTTTTACTAAAATCACTTATGACTACACTGACCTTATCACAGGTCACACCACAAATCCTTGAAGTGACCTCATTATATAAGATACACCCTTGTCTTAAGACTCATTCATACAGTCATTTAATTCCCACTGATGCCACAAGACAGACCTTACCATTTGTCTCTTAGCAGGCTTTGAAAAGAAAGTGACAACATCCTTCAGTATGTTTTCATTTTTTTCTGCTGCACTACAGTTTCTGGGATATTTATTGTAGGTGCACTGTCCAACTGTTGTCTGGAAATAAAAATCAATGTTAGACTTTAAACATCAGACAATAATCAGAATACAGATTTCTGAAAGGCCAAGAAACTCAAAAGAAATGTAAATTTTACTTTCAGAATTCTAAAGCACACTGGGCTGAAGATCATCCTATTGTTGTTCACCCTGCTTCCTATAGCTAACAAATCACACATTTAGTACCTCAATCTGCTATGCTCTGCTTTTCTTCTTCATAGAATTCATAAAGATAATAACATTAAGGAACCTGTACTTACCTTGATATTCAAGGTGTTGAATAGTTTGTAGTCATTGGGTGGAAAAGCATTAGGTATCATTATCTCTAAGTTGGTATTTGGAGCCATGCTTGGTCCTGCACTGATAACCTTGTGGGGAGGAATGTTACATATTTGAATACTAACCATGAATTAAAGCTTTAATAAGCTTTAACAGTAACAACTACAAAGAAATATAAATACACAAAACTTCATGGAATGGGGTAGCACCTGCATTGTCAGGCAATCACAAAAGTCGATTCTGGCAGGAGTTGTAACACATCAATTCATTCTGTAGGCTTGCTGAACCCTTCACTTCTCTGAACCCAGCAAGTAAGTAGTGTTAATCTACCATGACTACCCTGAGGGCATACAGACTGCCTTCCAGAATATGCAAAAGGAACTAGGAAAGATTAATGTGTAACTCCTGCTTTTAATCCATTGGAGACAAATCTGATACCTACAGATCCTCTTAGAAGGAGCTCCGAGTTCCTTTTGCTTACTGCAAGATAACTCCTTTTAAAGTATTTCTTAAAGAAGTGGCCAAGTCAGAGCTGCTCTACCACACTGAATACTGCTTGTGCTAAGTATTTTTTTCTGACCATTCAGTGGAAGATTGTCCAAGCTGAAAAGTGTTCGAAGGGGGATTAACGTCAATAATGCACAGAAGTTGCTCATCACACCCTTGTACTCTTAAAAGTTCCCTTATTGACTGTGCAGACTGTCATTAGATACAGTGGGAATCTCAATGTTAATCTTCAAAATAACAATAAAAGGGTTTACAAAGAAAAACCTCTTACATGGAAAGTGAAGTTGATATTCTCCTTCATACATGTAACTGTTGAATCTTTCTCATTTGTTCCATAAACAAATGAAGCTGGTGATACAAATCTACAAAGGTTTAGAAGCTGTTAGTGAATAGAATTGCTGTACATCATTAGCATAACATTCTACCCCATGCTATCTACACTAAGCTTGGTTCTAAGAAAGTCCCTGAGTTTGCATTTAAATTAATCTAGAAACAGAGTTGTTTGCTACCTTGGTAGTCTTTCCTCTTCAAAAGGCAGATGAATCACAAGTAGTAAATCTTCACATAAAACTATGCTCCAAACAAAGCTGTTAAACAAGGAATCTGAGGATCTGCTGTGCTCTTACTACATATCACTCTCTAGGTGGAATATTCCAGTTCTTAAAATAATAAGTCAACAGCCCCATAGCCACCATTAGTCACATCTCACAGTATTGTAATCAAAGTCTTTGAAGTTTATGGGTCAAACCCCAGGCTGGCTGTTCCATCTCATTCCCAGATTTTCCAGCTACATCATGCTTCTTGCTTAAAAATTGAGAATTTAAAACAGTAACAAGACAACAGTTCTATGGATGTGTATGTGTAGCAACAGCTAACTTACCCATGAGCATTTAACTCAGTCTCATATTTTAGAGGTACAGGTAAAGTTAATGAGTTATCCAGCAACATGTTCCCATCTTCATTTTTACTGTAAAAACACCATGACAGAAAAAAGAGTATTGAATCCATCATCACATGCTACACATTATTCCTATAAACAAATATTAAACAGATCTTTTGACTTATTAAAACAAAAATATTTTGTTGGTAACTGTCAAGCAGTAAGAAAAGAACATTTTATACAGGTAGAATCCTGCTCATAATGCAAGTACCTATTATCTGTTGGTTTGGAGATTATTTTTTATTTTAATTTTGCTTCTCTGCAGATTTGCAACCCATTTTCTTTCTTGCAGTCATGGTTTGCTAAGTCTTTCCTGTGTTCTAGTCTGTTTTTCAAAGCTAGTAACAATTTTTCTTTGAGGCGTTTTTATTAATACTTTACCAGGTAGCATTAATGATGATGTCGAGGTCATCTTCTGCTCTGGTAAATGAGCTTGCATCCAAAAGGAAGCTAAAATCTAGCTGTAGAACAAATAAAATATCCTTTATATCATGATAAATGATAGTGTGCCTTAACACAGTTTACATAAAAATACTTTCATAAACACTTTTAGAATCTACTGCCCTAAAAAAAAAAAAAATCTAAACTGAGAAAACACTTGCTTTGTGTCTTCTACTGGCTTTCTCTTAACACGTCTATTCATAGCATTAGTCAGCTCACTTGTCTGAAAAGCCAAACAAATCAGCTGATGATATATTTTTTGATACAAAAAAAGTTTTGCATTAATGAATTATTCAAGAGACCATTTAAGCAACTAATTTTGAAGGCAGCAGAGATTCAGGTACCAACATGGAAGAAGACATCAGCTGGGAATAAAGGAGAGATTCTGAAAAACAAAGGGTTTTCCCCCTCCCACTTAAAATCCTCATGACATATTTAGGGTGTTTTTAAAGCTAGGCATTTAATACATATCTTACCTTGGATTTTTGATCTACATATAAATAACCAATGCTGCACTCAAGTTTCACTGCATAATTTTCTTTATCTAATACTTCACAATGTATCTGTTTTTCTTCCTAAAACGAAGGACAAATTATTAATGACTCAAAGAAAACTGCTTCTTTCTCAAATTTCAGATTACATTCACACACTGAAACTCAGTGGTTTATTTTGTTTTGTTTTCCCTGAACTAGGCATTTGTTATTTCAGTGATACAAATATATACAGAACATTCATGTTATTCATTACTACTTCAGCTTATCCTTACACTGATTACTGTCTCCTATTAATGCATCTTCTGCTTTCTAATAGCAAAGCAGAGGCGTATGCATCAGACTCAGACCCACTCAAATTTAATGCCAACCTCTGAAAGGTGTCAGGGATTCTACAGAGAGAGCAGTTATTTTAAAAAGAGAAAAAGTGAACAATAAGATTTGTGACTTCTTCGTAAGACTATGAAGCTCCGAGAAAGAGCAGTAAAAGATCACTAAAAACATGATCGGCAGACAAAAACTAGCAGTAACATCCTGGAATACATTTCGAAAATTTTTTTTTTCAATCTTAGTTGTTACCATCACATCCTGTTATTGAAATTACTTAAGTGACTGGTATTGATTAAATATCACACAGTTGAGAGAGCTCGAAGTCTGAGAAGTTAAAAACTGGAGGTTTGTCAGGGGTTGTTTTGGAGGGGGATGGGGGTATAGATTGTCAGTATCTAAAGAAACTCAACTGTCCATTAACATAATTTGAAGATTGTCTAGATGAAAAAGAAAAAAAAAATATCAAAGGATTAATGTTTGACAGATTTTTTTTTTGTTCTTACCAATTCTAAAACTCGGATAAAATAAAGACCTTTAGGGATCTGAATGTGGAGGACAGTTTCATATGCATCATCTCCAACATTAAGCAGAGAAATGTTCAACAGTAAAGTCTTCATACTTCCAACAGCCAGGTAAGTTTTCTTATCATGAGGCCTATAAAAATAATTAAGTAAAAAGTGAATCTATATACAGGTTATATGTAAAAAATTTCCATTGCTGCTCTTTTAGTTAATTTAATTTGGTTTTGACAGAGCTTAGCTAGAGATCATCAAGGAAGTTTTTCCTGTAACTGAAGGTACTACACCATTTATATGATAGTCAACTCCAGTATTGTACTTCTTAAAACCTGAGGTTATTAATGCAAGAGTGAGAAAATATATCAGACCAGCCATGCTTCTGGCTTTTACAAGTTAAATCCTTTCCTTTACAGACCAGAACGTCAATGTGCTACTGCAACAGTATTGTCAGACACTACTTCAAGATATAGGATTAAGTTAATGTGAAACAGGTCACAAAGAGGGCAAGTGAACATGCCTGTCTTATGATCTATGTAATGTTCTATAATCATGTTACAAGTACAGACACTCTGTGGGGGACTAAAAGTAAACTTCAGCTTGACATTAAAGTTTAATTAAGACTTGTAGAAAGGCTGCCCAGAAATAGACATTTATCAGATATTCTGGCTTGAAACCAAAGCATTTGTCACTGAACACCTTTGGGAGAGAAGCTGGCACTTAGAAAAGCAACAGAAGGTAAAAGCACTGCATAAGCTGAGAGGTTCCAAGACAAAAGCAAATTAAAGAAAAACAGTGTTAACGTTTCAGTAACTTAAATTCAGGTTAAATTTTAAAGTTGTTTTACTACATACATGCTTACAATTCAGTCTTCTAATATGCATTAAAGCCAAACTCACAAACAAGATGCTGTCACAAAAGATGCCTCCCATGTTAACACACAACTACACAAAAGCACCAGGTGCACATCTGGGACTACAACAAAGCTGAACTAGAGATTTTCTCTGGTAATCCTATTTCATTTTTCATTAAAAAATTGCATGATGCAGACTAGAAATTTACAAAGCAGGCCAAAATCTAAGCAATTTAAACAAAACTTGACAGTACATACATGAAGACTCAAAGCTCAGTAAGTAAAGCACTACATTGACACCTCTATTTGATTTCATTCTTTTAAGACTAAAAAGTGTTTGCTTTGCTGTTCAAGCATAATGAATGCATTCTGTCTAGACAAAATAAATTAACGCTTCACAGCTAACTAGTTTTTAAGCGAGATTGTAGGGGCACTATGTAATTTAAGGTGATACTTCACACTTCATCAAGATATTTAGCCTATTTATTTATACTGAAAATCTGCTACTGATCCCTATTGCCATACTGTAATCTGTTTTCCTTTCTTAGAGCTCTGAAGTTCTTACAAAACTGTATCACTAAGGTCGTGAATGGAAACACTGCACAATTTTTCTCTTAAAAGTTTATGTCATTCAAATAAAGTAATTCCTGCTTAAGTAAATGAAAGGGGTCAAGACTATACTCATGATACAGTCCATGTGTTAAAGGAGGCAGAGAGAGATACTAGTCTTATTCTGCTATCTATGAAGATGAAAAAGCTTGTGCTGAGCATCACACGTGTGAGATTAATCAGCATTATGTGATTGTTGGAGACACTAGGATGAACCATCCCAAATGCCAATGAAACAGGACAACAAAGTAGAACTGACTTGAAAAGTGATAAATTACAGAAGAAAATCTAGGTGACACACAAAGTACCTAACTAGCTGAGACTCACAACAGGTACAATTCCTCCTCTTGCACACCACCAACCCACATCTATTCCTCTGAAATACAATATTCAATAAAGAAAAAGGTGTCAGTGATAAAATCTAACTTAAAGCATCAGAATCCATTCTTAATCAAACAATGGTATGTGGTGTAAAAACTTCCTAAGATGATGCTAAATAGACTTATATCTCACAAAGTATCACTTGGTGTAACACACATTGTGCAAAACTATAGTAATTGTATTTAAATATTTTGAAAGTGCATTATCTTGCATAATAACAGGATTTAAACATGATACTTAACTGGAACAAATGGGAATACTGAATCATACTAAAGGGTATATAAAAAAATAGGGATATAAAAGATTACTTTTGTAAAATGCAAGCTAATTCATGGAGGGAAAAGAAGTCTAAACCTCACATAATAATCAACCATCTGGTGTTCCAATCAGCATTAGAAAACTGAAGATGTGCTATTATTAAGTAAATGAAGAAAAAAAGCCACTTATTTTATAATTTAAATAATAAATATAACAATGCCTTAATACAAAGCTGAAGTATCTTCTTTGCACAGTGCAAGTACATTATCTTCATAGGAGCAGCAAATAACTTGACAGCTTGTAAATTAAGAGTAGTTATGATGTCTACATATTGTATATGCATTGTGAACTGTATCTTAGCCCAGTTATAGATAAAGTGTAAAATTTACCTTTTTGTGAAGAAGATACATTTTATGAGCTGTAAAGTTTTCTAATTATATAAGAACAGTTCTTCAGTTATATAAATTTTTGTTAAACTTTCTGGAAGATTTACAATTTTAAAATATTTTTTAACTAAACAGCTTTATTCTTCATATTTTCTCAGGAAGTCTATGGTCTACTTTTGCAAATTACTGTTCTTTATTTACAAAAGACTAAGGAATAATTTAGATAAAATTTTATTGAACCTTTTCTAAAAATAAATAAATAAATAAAGCCACATTAGTACTTACTTAGGAAAAGCAACTTTTCCAGAAACTCTCAAGTCAGCAGAACAATTTTCTTGGGAGCAGAATCTTGCAAAAACAAACTTTAAAAGATAAATAATAAAATTTTTAAAAAGCACTTTAATGTATTACACATGTTATAGTGAGTAAAAGCATTTCCAAAGAAATAAACCTATCACCTTGTTACCAAGTATCTGGAATTGGAAAATAGCTCCTGCTCCTAATAACACTTCAATCAGGCTACATTTTGCCTTTTTCCAGTCACACTCTGCACACCCAGAATAACAACAGACAGGTTCTCCAGACTCAACCACAGTTAAGCAGTGGGTGTATGGTCAGCTGTTTTTTTAAAAGCAGCACAGAAAAAGGGTAGAGTGTTTTTTAGAGGATATAGGACTGAAGACTCTGCTATCTCTCCTATATTACAGCACATTAACTTTTGATAGTTTCATTACATAAACTTATCATACTGTCAGTAAGGTTTGATGAGACTAAAGACACCAGGAGTTGTATGTGTCAGTGCATTGGTTATCATTTTGCTATAAAGCACACTTCTGTCACTGTATTCAACAACACCCCCTTTCTTTTTAAACTCTGTCACTTCTAAAACAAGATTTTTCATGAAAAGAAAAAGCATAGCATTTGAAAGGAGCTTTTATATATCTCAGGAGTTCTGACAGTCAATTGTATATTAATTGCATGAAGCCTACTGTTTGTGAAAAGTCATTATATGTTTATGACTATTTAGTAGTTAAAAATCAAGAGCATTCTGACTTTTGATTGAGTCAGAGTAAATGACTATTAACTCTAAGGTTTTTACCTGTGTGGTGGGAAGTATATAGTATCTCAGCACATACCTATTTTTATATTGCTTTTTAATTATAATACTAATTGTATACCTGTTCTGCCTTTTTTTTTTTTTTTTTTTTTTTTTAGAAAAACATGGGTATATTTTAGCATGCTGGTTTATTAATTAATTAAGATCAAGGCACTTGGTGCTGGTCTGAATAACATATTCCTTCACATGCTATGGATGTGTGAAGCTTTCTTTAACAGAAAATTAGAACATGAATATTTACTTACTGTGTTTTAAAAGAAAGAGAACACACACTAACCTTGCTTTTTATAACATCTTTTTCTTTCCTCCGTTGAAGAACAGGTTGAAGTGGTGAAAATTCTTGAGCATTTCTTTTCTGTAGAATATGATGCCCCAGATGATAGCTCGCTTCAACATGTACAGGAGTCAAGATATCCCTTACATCTTTCTATGAAAATTGGAAACCTAATGAGTTAATCATATAAGACAAAACATGTATGCTTATGTTTTAAAGATTATAAGGTTCCCTAGAACTTAATTAAACTGGAACACATATTTTACATGTAAAGTAACTTAATATACCATACGGCTCCTATACATTTCTAGTCATCTTTGTCCCTGAAGAAAAGCATAACACATTCAATAACAGCATCAGGCATTTAAGAGTGGAAGATTCTTTTATTATAAGAAGTCTAATTGGATAGTGAATCTGTTTCTCTCAGTAATACTGCTTTACATATGTACAAAACACTGTATTGCCCAGATAGAAAAATAGGTAAGAATTGGCTAAAATGAAGAGATAACCAGTGCAATAATGCCAAACTCCATGGATACTTCTTTATGAAATAAAAAGTTATCCCACAGTACCACTAAATCAGGTAATGACTGCATTTTATTTTTTCTTTTTTTGTATTTGAAAGATTAATTTCAATAAATGACAATTTTGTACATTAACCCTCAACTGTGTAGGAATGTTTCAGATCAGAGCACAAATTATCTACCTGTGAAAACTGAACAGCTTGAAAGACCGCCTACTAACAATAGCAAATCTGATTAAATTATTCCCAAGTGCAGGTGATGGACAGACACTGATTGTCCCTCCACATGGCCACTACTTTAATTCTTATCAGCAAGCTTGCTTTGGCCAAATCACATATTATCTAATCCATAATAGTTTTCCACGAGGTCTTCTCTGCATCTGCTTTATATTACTTCTGTTATACTAATTAACTATTAATTAGTCCTTACTCAAAATACATAAAATATACATCATCTCTTGCAAAGACTGTACTTGTCAGACATTCACACTTATTTAACTTCATGAAATTCATACAAGTACAGAAACTTCAGTGGGTGGAAAGAGATCCTTGTAATGCTATTAAAAATTATAAAGAAAATTAAATTATATGAAGGAAATATATCAGTGATAGGCCATAGGAAGTGGTGAGGCAAATCATATCCTTCCTCCTACAGAACTACCTGCTGCTGCTGGTACAGCAATCTGCACAGGGTGAGCTGTCAGACCTCTCTCAGCTTACACAACTCTTCAACGTGGCGATTTGCTATTGCTCCTGCAATCCTTAGATGCAGCCACCAGCTGAGATGCATCTGAGAAACTTTTTTTTTCTTGGTCAAGAATGCTCATGTCCTACTTCATCACTGGGGTTATTATTATTTTACACATTCTCACTGACATGAGAGACTGCAGACCCACTGACTTCCACACAGAAAGCCGAGAAAGCATCAGAATTAACTGTGCAGGTTACGAACACAAATATTTTACTTAAAAAATTATGTGAAGCAGTTGTAAACAAAATAAGTTCTTTCATGGTGGGTGTGCTTCACAGAGCAGAACAAAGGATTTACAGGGAAATATATATTGAAAATTACATTACCCTCATAATTGCTGGATGATCTTTGCAGGCAGTATTTTTGCTGTAAATCTTTACATTTCCTGAGGTTGTATCAGATGTTCCATTGGACGAAAAATAAAATCTTGCTTGTGTATCCACTTTCCTGTTCACGTCAACACTCAGATTATAAAGCAGTACTGCAAAAAAAACCAACCAAACAACAAAACACAAAAACAAACCCAAGGAAAAGTTATTAAAATTTGCATGTTACAATTTTCATAAATTTATGATAGAAATTATATCTTCTTACTTCCTTAAATATGCTCCATAATATCTGTTTTGAAATGCTCTGCATAAAAATTCTCTGACATAAATCCATACTTAAAAAAAGCTTCTAGCCCTCTGAAAATTGATTGTATCATGACTGATCCCACAACTATGTGGAAGGAAGTATTGACAGAGTAAGGGTATGCTGGTTTTGCTGAGCCCAAAGGCCATATGACCTCATTTTAAAATTATCATAATTATTGTGATGTTATGAAAGGGATCATCTGAAATGGCATAATTACAACGTAGTTCAGAACTATGGGTGTGAATTAATCACACCCCTGGTAGTTAAGTGAACTCGGTAGGGAAATAGGCTGAGGGTCCTGTTCCAGCACTGCTGTGACAACCCACAGGAAAATATTACTAAATGGTTGTCCACAGCACCAGCTAACTTTTTAGTATCACAACCCAGCTAGATAAAAATGAGTTTGTCTAAATGTGTTGTTATCAGAACTTTTGGGTTATATCAATGCAATAGACAACTTGAAGTTCTACCTTCATCCTCACAGTATCTCACTTCTTTACATCATTCTCTCTTCTAGGACATGTAACTCTGGTGGTACTAGCTAGTAGGGAAGTGCTGTTATTCTAAATTGAATAAAAGTGTAATGGCTCAATGTTATAGGGAAATTATGAGCTAAAAATGTATCCACATCTTTAAGTTTTCATTTTATACTGAACTGAGATTAATGGTCCACTGAATACTAACAGCATTGCTCTGTACTTAGGCGCATTTAAAATCAATACACATACTGGATTTTTTTTCAAGTAGCTTACCAATATAACCAGGTACCTCTCGTCCTGTATAGGTAAAGCATATCTTCAGATTCATACAGACAGCAGGCTGGTCATTTTCCATGCAGTTTAAGTTAGTTCGATTTATTGAATTAGGATGTTTTAAAGAAGCTTCAACAATTATCACTGGTTTTGTTCTAAGAACAGAAGAGAGTTAATTTTCAGAGAACACTTCAGAAACAGTTTAATATTAGATTTTAACAATCTGACAAATCTATTCTTATAATTCTCATTTTTAAGCTATCTGCATTTTTCAGAATCCAAGTATTTGCATGTACAGTTTATTGCCTCAAGAAATTTCAGATTTTTTTTTCTCCAAAGTGTTTACTTAAAGGTTCCAGTTGTAGAGCATTCTAGAGCCTAATGACTGAAGTTCAAGACAGCAAGGAGAGCATCATGAGGTTAAAATACACTACCGAATTTTACTAAACTGTACCAAAAAATACAGTTAAATTTTATGGTCTTTAAAAGCACTGAAATGTAGCAGTCTCACCTCAGCAATACAGCAGAGTCAGAGAGAAATGCACCAACTGCTACATCTGTCAATAAAGAAAATATAGATCATAAGTATAATTTGTGAAAAGGAATTACTTCTCAGGTACAAGGAATTTGCAGGATATTCACCTTTTGGTCAGCATTAAAACACCATTTGCCTTTTTTTATTAGAAGGCATGTGATAATATTCAAAGGTAGTGTTCTCCATCTAGAGGATAATTCCTTAAACACTTGTTCCCTGTCCATTAACACTGCACACTGATTTGCTGAGCTTGCAGATACTGGTCATGTGATGATTTTTTATTGCCCATATAAGTGGCTGGTACTGAAGGACAATTTAGCTAAACAGGAGGTCCTCACTTTTTTTGAAAATCCAAGTATTTGGTATTGTTATTCATACACACATAAACAATTTATTTATATATATGTAACTATATATATATATATATGTATGAAATCACACACAGAAAAAAATATACTTAATTTATTCCAAACTAATGAAAAACAATTCATGCAATAATTAAATGCATACAAATACCTCTCAAATGAGGTAGTAGAAGTGCACCTGTCAGAGGAGTCTAAATTATACAAAGTCTGAGGATGTGACTCCCAAATCAGTAAAAAAGGGGACCTGACAGCAGACTTCTCATGAACTACCTCTTGGCCCAGCCTTATGAATTAACCCAGATAACTTTTCTGCTATCACAGCCAGAGTACAAAACAGGCAGTTCACAGTAAGTTTATGCTTTGCCTCCACTAGGGCAGGACAGACACTACCTGCCAACTCTTATCTGCAAAATGACAAAATATCTTGATGATATGTATAGAACAATGAGTATATACTTGGTAACAACTAAGTGGATTTATGCCAAATTAGCACTTCTGTGTCATGCCCATAAGAGCTGTACAAAAGTGTTAATCCAACACCATGAGCCCCAAGTCAGGTTAATGTCTGTATACCCAGTTATGGATATAAACTTGAGCATAGACGTTTCACCTCAACATGAGGAGAAAATTCATTACTGTGAGGGTGACAGAGCCTGGAACAGGCTGCCCAGAGAGGTCGTAGAGTCTCCTTCTCTAGATACTTTAAAAACCCATCTGGATATGTTAATGTGCGACATGCCCTGGGTGAACCTTCTTTTGGCAGGGGGGCTGGACTCAATGATCTCCAGAGATCCCATCCAACTCCTACCATTCTATGGTTCTAATGTATTGTTTGCACAGGCTGAGAGCCAGAGATCTTAGGGACTCTTGACAAAATCCAGACTATGTGAAGACCAGTAAGACTTTAAGGTTAGCACAGTACTCTGGACAAAGCACACATTTCCAGTGCCCAGACTAGCTCAATGTGACATTAGCAGATGAGGTAGCTACCATAAAAATAAAAATTAACTCTTCTTCCTCTTTTGCACAATGATCGCACTGTTAGATCCTTCTCAGTCCTTAAATAATTAGATGACTGTGAACACTAGCTACTTGGCCTCAGCTTTACCTCCTTTTTTTTCTTCCCAAAATGCAAGATGTGACGTCATCTTAGTAACAGATTTTGTTTTTGTTAATAAAGTAGCACAGTAGGGTTGTTCCCTGTGAATCTCTACTCACCTTGATAACCATTGTTATCTGCATCAATGCCACTTGCTATGGATTGTCCAAACATGCTTAAATAATTACTGACTTGATGTCCTTGTATTCTCTGAGGAGGAAAAAAAAATAGGAGAGGAAATTATTAGTGGAAAGCTGATCTATGAGTTGCAATTTCCTATGAAAAATGTTAGTACAACCATCCTACTGCTGAAGGCAGTTACATCTGTACCTCTGAAAGTAATATTCCTCAATTACTGCAAATGTTATATCCCATAAACACTCTATGAGGCCTCCAAAATGTCTTTTTCTGTTACAGGTTATATTATGACTGGAAATCATGGACTATTTAAAAATGTTCTGAAGTCTTTTAAAGTACATCACATGATTTAAGTGTCAAATGAAGGAAAACCCCTTTCAAATTGAAACTTATGGTACTTCTGAAAAAAATAATGGAGAGGCTCATTCTGGAGGTTATCTCTAGGCACATGCAAGAGAAGAGGGTTATCAGGAGTAGTCAGCATGGATTAAACAAGATGAAGTCTTGCTTGACTAATCTAATAGCCTTCTATGATATTGTAACTGGATGGATAGATATAGGAAGACCAGTGGATGTAGTCTATCTTGACCTTAGCAAGGCTTTTGACACAGTCTCCCATAACATCCTTGTGGAGA
>JANHGL010009558.1:0-16518 GCA_024611195.1 Ceyx melanurus | reverse complement strand
GTTCAACATCTTTATCAATGACATTGATGACAGGACAGAGTGTCTGCTCAGCAAGTTTGCTGATGACACGAAACTGGAAGGATTGGTAGACACGCCTGAAAGCTGTGCAGCCATCCAGCGAGACTTGGACAGGTTGGAGAACTGGGCAGGGCAGAACCTAATGAGGTTCAACAAGGCTAAGTGTAGAGTCCTGCATCTGTTTAAGAATAACAAATTACACCAGTACAGACTGGGAGGTGATGTGCTGGAAAGCAGCCTTGTGGAGAAGGACTTGGGAGTCCTGGTGGACAAGTTCTCCAAGGAGCAGCAATGTGCCATTGTGTCCAGGAAGGCCAATGGTATGGTTGAACTCGATCTCCAAGGTCCCTTTCAACCCCTAATATTCTGTGATTCTGAATTTTTATTTTTTTTTAATTGGAAAAGTATACCTGTGAAAATGATGGTGTTATTCCATTTTCTCTGCCATTGTATATATAAATAGCCCCTTTTAGATCATCTTCTTGTGGAGCCCCAATTGCTACATCTGTGGAAAACCAAACTGTCAGTTCACTAAGAAAAATGAACAAGGAAGAGTTAAATAAATCTCAGTCATGACACATGCAATGCCAGACCAAATATATTAGACTGAATCATAAATAAGGGCTGAAGATACATATAAATCAAACAAACAATACAGACCAGCTCAGTAATCTGACTCTGCCTCAACTAATGAGTTACTGGAAAACAAGGGCCAAATACAGACATTTTGTTCAAGAAAAGATAGTCTGTTCCAATCAATATAGAATTTGACCCTTAGGAGGTTATCATGGAGAACAGCCAAAATTATCATTCTAATAAAACAGACAAATAAAAGCATAAATTAGGTGCTTGGGGACATTGTTTAATAGTGGGCTAAGCAGTTTTAGGTTAATGGTTGGACTCGATAATCTTAAGGCTTTCTCCAACCCAAAATTATTCTTTATTCTGTTCTTTGAACTATGGTGACTTTCCTGCACTCCGCTGCTCCCACATAGCACCACTGAAATACAAGGAGTGCTCTTCTTATGCTACCTCAAATGAACTGGTTACTTTTCTATTAAATGACTTGATAACAGACTTGAACAGGCATTTAACAAGAAAAGGAATGTGTGGCAACATGTAACAAACCAACCAACCCTCCCACCATCAACAGCCCAACAACCCAAAAAGCCCCACAGTTCAAATAGCCAGAGATTGTTAACCAAACAGTGGAAGGAGGGAGGAGAACACAAATTACATCACTTTGAAAATAACTAATATAAATTAATAATTTTGAATTACAGGCTGCTCAGGGGATTATGGAGTCTCCCTCTCTGGAGACATTCAAAACTCACCTGGAAGCGTTCCTGTGTGATCTGGTCTAGGTGATCCTGCTCTGACAGGGGGTTTGGACTAGGTGATCTTTCAAGGTCCCTCCCAGCCCCTGACATTCTGTAATTCTGTGAACTTCCATTCACAAATAAGCAAAACTGAACTACTGCAGATCAGAAATACTGTATTCTGCACCAAACCAAAATCCCATCAAATCAGCAAAGCTTTGCTGATCTGGTTTTACTAACAGTTGTCTGATTGAATCCATACTGATGGAATCCATACTTGGTTGTCTAAAATGCACAAATGTATGGTCTTTAAACGCCTGACCAGGAAGTAGTCCCACTACAGTCATCCAACTTGCAGGTTGTTTTCACTATCTCCATGTGCTTAGTACTTCCTATTGTACTAGGAAGCAGATCTTGACTGAATGTCCACTTTTTTTTCCTGATGTTGAAAGATTGCCAAATTATTCCCCAACCATTATCCTGGATGTCTAAAACAGGATGAGAGTTTCCACTTGAGGCGCAGCACCCAGACACAGACTATGTTGTCACCTTACACTCATGCTCTACTAAAGTGACAGAACCTAATCACCTGGTATTGCACATCAGTGATTGAAATAGGTGCATTTCAAACATCAGCCTAGAAAACAAAGGTCAAGTCACCACTTTGAAGTGGTGACTCCCATAATCCCCCTATTTATCATGACAGTCCACTGCTAAGAGAGGATTAAACCCAAGGGGTTTTCTTTATATACTTACCTTCAAAACCATCGTTATCTATGTCTCCTAGATTGGCTATGGACTCTCCAAACCTGGCTGCATATGAGTCACTCCCACTGAGCTCTATGTTCAGTTCTACCATCTTTGCCTCCTGAAAAAAAAAAAAAAAAGCAGAGTCAATGACACATTAACAGAGCATCTTCCAAGTGATCTGAAGTATTAATTACTCAAAATGCTAAAATTGCTTTGGACACCAATATATATTCCTACTGAACTCCTTGGTGCAAGTGAGAATTATCAAAGATATTCAACAGCATTTAGTGTAAGAAAAATACTAATAAGGAAATTGTTCTTTAAAAAAGACAACAGCAATGTGATCCATATCAAACACCTGTGAAAAGCAGCAAGCTTCTACCAGAATAAGCAGTAACTGCTTCAAGGCTACTGTGTGCCCCTTACTTGTAGGAATCATGCAGTGACTTAGTTCTCTGTGAGGAAGACATGTTAAGAAAAAGTTAAGTGCAAGCATAAGAGAACAGATATGCATTAGTGTGGAGAAGGGGAAATAAGACAAAGATAAAATTTATAAAACAAAATTCAAAGCATGCAAAAAAAAATTTAAAAAATAGCTATTATCCTTAAAAAGAATAAAAGGAATCTAATGCTAATGCATGATCTGTCCAGTTACTTTATGTGCCAAACTGAGGAATACCACTCTCTTTCCTGACTGGCATCACTAATTGCATGCAAAATTTTCATTCCTTGTTTGTTTCTGAGGTGCCAAGTAAGTCGCTCTTCATGTGCCAGTTCAGTGGTAAACATGGTAATGCAGGAGAGCTTGAAAAGAGGCTGTAGTGGCAGGATATCACCATCAGAAGTTAGACAGTCTGTCTTCTGTTCTAACACTGGTGTAAGTAACAACGTGTTGGTGTTTATACAGCTAGTCTTTGGAGGTGTGCTACACAGTCCTACTGGGATTGTCACTGCAGTTTCAGAGTTGTATTTCCTATATCCTGAAATACTGTCTGGTAAAAGAGAAAAAAAATCGTATCTTGTTATACTGGAGTGAAAGCGTTACTGTGTGCTTTTAAGAGAAAGTACTTACAGAACCTGAATTGATATAGACATAAACTCTTCCTTCTTCTCTGATGGTACTTTGCATTGGGGCACCAACTAGCAAGTCGGAGAGACCATCTGAATTCAGGTCCACAGCACAAACTGCAGCTCCAAAGTAAGAACCAAGCTGTGTGCAAAGAAGAAATCACATCATTTTTGAATTGTGATGAAGATATGCTAAACGTTCTAAAGTGCAGAAAAGTAGTATGAAATATTTACCTTTTTACCCCTTAGTTCAAATAGAATATTAAGTTGCTTCTCAATGCTAAAGATGTATGCCTAAAATGACAAGAAAAGTGGATTTCACCAAACAGTAATCAAATAGTTTCCTGTGCTTTCTCTACAGCATGTGCTACTGAATCAGCAAAGCAACATACCTCAAGGTACAGCTATTTACTATTTCCTATCTGTACCCTTCTTTAACAGCACAGTTCACAGCAATGTTATCTAGACTACCTCCCCTCATTCCTTATTTGACTTTTCTCTAAGAAATCATATCTATCTGGTACTTGTCTAATAAATTAATTTAAATAAGAAAATCAGGGGTATGTGGGAGTAGATTCTTCAAACCAGCGGTATAGACAATCTCTTACTTTACCAGTCTGCTCCTGTTGGGGAGCACCTCCAATTACTTCTGTACTGGCTGATGTCAGAAAATGTCCAGCTCCAACAGAGTATCCTGTAAATTAGAAATATACTGTTCAATACTGGAAATTCTATCAAAAGGGGAAAAAAAATAAAAAGAAAGGGGTGTGGGGTATCATGTATAAAAGCTGTCAACACCACAAATTATTGAAAGCCAGAGAAAATCTCAGACCTCATGCAGGTTATCAATGAAAATAGAAAATAAAATCTTTGAAATATAAACAGAAAATGAATACAAACAGTAAGATCCAAAAAGCAGAAACTACTGTCAGAAACAGTCATTTCTTCCCAGGTTTTCAATTATCTGCTATACTTCAAAGACCAATAAAATAAATGGTAAACACCTTCTGTTAATGTCTATGATGCAATTGTTCACTGAGTCCATATTGTCACACAAAGAAGTCATCAAAAGTTCATGTAGTGCAATGTGGAAATACTTGATTCAATTGTTTACTCTGACTACTGCTTTAACTGGGCTGCAGAAAAATGCAATGCAGTGCTACTTATGTGCATACACACATAAAGCACCATGGATACACACATATGAACATGTCAGGAACAAACTGGAGCAAAAGCCTGATTCTGTAATAAGAAAACATTGCATCAGCTTATGCAAATGAACCTATGTACCACACTGCTACACGCAGAGACAGCTCTTAACAAAATGGGACCATATTTTGGTGCAGATGTCCAACCACAGAGCTGCAAACTGAAGGTTAACACCTTGATCTGTAGCTACACAAGTCATCCTTGCTCTCCAGAATACATTATGGCTAAATTGGAACTGGGAAGACAGTGAACATACTATGCTACTCTTGCATTTACTGAATGACTTGTTGATTTTCACAGCATGCAAAAAAAAAAAAGGGAAAAAAATAATCTTGGATCAGATGAGATTGTGCATTAAATCTTTCATCTGTGAAGATAAATATCTAGAATTCAAGCTCTCATTAAGCCATCTTAAATATATACTTTATACTTTAAGGTAAAAGAGGTGAACAAAGCTGAAAAAGAGGTTCAACAAAAAATTAAGCTCAAGTAGATGAACCTTAATTTACCACATATGATCTTTATTTTCTAGTTATTTTGGTTTTGCTGAAGTATGAAGACTGCTAATTGTAATGAATTTTTAAAACAAACAAACCACCCATACAAAACCCACAAAATAAAATTAAAACAAAACAAAAAAACCCTGTAAATTGATCTGATAGTCCTCACTTTTACTGTGGTATTAGAATGTTTGGCTGTGGAGAGGGGATTAATGAATTGACCCTTTAAATTTAAAGGCATAGTCAAATTAAATTTTATTTCCAACCCCAGAATTCTCTCCTCTTTACCACTGCTACAGTTTTTCAGTTTTCTGAAAAGTCATTCCCTGTTCTCAGATTCCCAAAAGAAACTATTACTCTGTGATTTCTTTAAGGCAGTTTAAGTGCCTAAGGTTGCTCTTCCATCAGACTCAGCTTATTTTAAAGACTGGCTGACTTAGATAATTCCTTTTAAATAAGTCAATTATCAATCTCCAAGGTGCTCTGAAGTAGCCAAGGAAATATCACCAAAAGTTATATATTACCAGCTTCTATTTCTACTTTCTTTCAATTGTCTGGTGCTTACACAGCTTTGTTTCTTCCAATTTACAGAAAGTGTTACTTTTGCACACTACTCCTGCAATCTCTAAGTCATTAATAATTACTGCTTGAGAGTCTAATGAAAAATGTGACTAAAGAAGCCTTCTGAGTCCCTGCCAGGAGAAGGATAGTGCAAGCAGATAACGCATCTAGTAATGTGCTTGAATTACACTCTGGTCACATTACACTACCATCACTTGGAAAAGGATATTTTTGTTCATTATTTAAGGGAGAAGCAAACTCAGCCTTAATAAAAAATAAATATATCCTTGGTAACAGAATTAATTCCAAGTAGATTTTGACCAAAACAATGCCAAAAATGGGACAGAACAGAAGCTGAGAGGAGGAAAAAAAGGTACCTTTATGTTATTTTAACTGCAGTATGTATTATTATGAGGGAATGAAGTGTAGGTTTAAGTAGCATGGAATAATCAAAAATTTAAGGTTTATCACAGCTGCTACTGTAGAGACAGTTGAGCTAACGGTTCCTATTTTCACTTTCCTGTTGAAAGTGATGTTTAAAAGACACGGCCTCTGCTGAGCCAGAATGCTGGCTTCTAACAGTTACATTAGGCCACTGGAGAAGCATTTGTGAAACAAACTCCAGTTAATCACAAGTCCTGGATGGCAAAGTGAGCTGGGAGAAGCCACACATCCGCAGGAAGGCCTTCCCTGCACCCTCTCCAGCACAGTCCTTATGCAAGCTTTTACCCACATGCCTGTATCTGGCTTTTGCCTAGCAATCGTTTGTCTAATTCATTACAGAAATTATCACCCATACTTTCAGGAATAGAAATCTGTAATGAGCTTTTTTACCCCCAGACAGGTGCAATATTTTTTTCTGCTGATTTTTACTGGAAAGCAGCAGGAAGCTTCCTCTGAAGTGTTTCAGTTTCTAACCTATGGAGGTTAGAAATGCAACTATTTAACCATAGTAATCTGGGGATCTGATCACCTTTTACTATCCAGCAGCTCTTTTGAGCCCAACTACAGCCCATGCAAGAACTGGGACTGGATTCTGAAGTATTAGCCACTTGATATTTCATAGTAGTTACTTCATAGTGTGCACCTGCTTCCTGTTGGCAAGAGTGAAACAGGATACATTTGTCCACATGAACCAGAGCCATGAACAGGAAAATGCAAAACCAATGGTCACAGGCAAAAATATTCTTGCTCAGGAGTTCACGAAGGACAGATGAGCTGTTCTCAAGTGTGTCATTAGAAAACTGAAGCTGCTGATGGTTCTACAAATTCTAGCACTACATTCAACTAATTATTTGGATATACATACATAGCATTCTTAGGAGACATTCCTAGGTAAGATCTGCCTTCCCATGTAGCCTAACCAAAATGTTTGGAATAAAAAAAACAAACAAACAAAACAAGCCAAGCAAGATGATTGGAGGCAAGTCTGTCTCTTGAGGACATAGCATACTTCTCCCCTCACTGACAGTGCACAAATTAAGACTTGTTTCCTTGCAATTTCCCCTCTAACAAGTTTAATATTTCTGTTTTGTGCAATGAAAGCTCTTGGCAGCATTTCAGACTTTACAGTGAAGTGCAAACCATTGCTAATCATTGCTAAATCTTCTAAATCAAGAAATAATAGAAGCTGGAGAGAAGATAAAACCAGAAATCTAATGTTTGAGAAGTTCCCATGTAAAAAGAAGAGCGAGGAAGTCTTATAATTAAATAATATTTAAAAAAAATCAGTACACATCTTTAGAACCAATGCTTCTGGCATTTATAAAGAAAGCACTGATAAACACTGCATTCACTTCATGATCAGCTATTTAGTTAATTCTTTGGCTTATATTTTTGTCAAGTATAATATATATTTTTAAGTACCTAGGTAACTGCCAAATTTCACTTGGTTATTTGAATCTGTATAAGCATGGATTGTATTTGCAGTTGTATTGTATACAAAAACAGAACCAGTCCAATAAAATGATCCAGGGGCTCCCATTATAATTAAGTCCTAAAAGAAAAATAAAACAAAGCCATGTCATTCATATTTAAATATTAATGAAAATAAGCAAAACATGACAAACACTTTTCTTTAGATCTCCTGTGAATTCAATGAAATGCTACTGGAGGTTCATCTGGCTCGTTACTGGGAGATTTCCACTAGCTCACAGACAGCATTTTTCAGACTTTCTAAAAATACAGTTATTAAAAACTTTGAGCTGTGAACAACATAAAAGATAGCAATGCACAGGATAGTCTCTACCCCGAATAATTTTTAGAAGGCAATTAGGATGAAATGGAAATTAAATAATAGAGAGTATTAATCTGGAAAGCAAGAAGGTAGGGCATTACTGTTTAATATTCTAGCAAACAGATTACTTTAAAGAGATAATGAAGTAACTTTGGATTTAGTAAGGTATAAATGTATTATTTGGAGTAAAAAGTATTTTGAATTATCATGCAAGTCTTATCAAGATTCAGTTAAAAAGAAAAAAAGTCTTATTTTTCCCCTCCCACAATAAAAGACAACGTTAAAATTTGCATTTAAATATACACTTTTATGTATATATACATATATGTAAATACATATATATGTAGAGAGAGAAGTCTGGTATCTTTAATGCACACCTCAATGTAAAAACTTGACATTCCAGCCTGGCACGACCCATGGTTTTCTCCAAACTTTCGCACATGATCTGGGAATAGGCAAAAATATTAAATGTATGAGAAGAATGTAGTTACAGAATTTGTTACCAGCTCCTCAACAGAGGTTGAGACAAGTTAAGAAATGACAAACCAAAACAATGTTGGTCTTCAGTTCTGTAATAAATCTAGAAACACTGGTTTCAACTAGAAAGCCTTCAGCTTCAATACAATATTGTAACTAACCCATGCCACTTGATCACAGATGCCTTTGAAATCTTGTGACTTAAAAGCCTATACTTTTATATTTTGTTTTGTGAATGAAATAGCACAAACAGTTGGAGCAGCACAGCTAGAGAAGCTTAGCTCTTCCACTCTGTATAGTTCTGGTGTAACCTGGTTGACAGGCCTATGTATCTTAATAGGAGTTTTCTGACATTCCCCTTATGCTCTGAAGGGCTTGTATATCTTAGACATACTGGTATCTATCATCCTTGGTCGTCACATTCAACTCTCCCAGCTCTGTTTTCCTGCTTTTCTTTGCTGACTGCCTCCCACCAGGGTTGCCTTAATCTCATCCACAGATCTGTTCACTTAAAAGGCAATTGAAGATAAAAGCATGATTTCCTCTGCTCATCAGGGATGTTTGATGGCATTACCCTATTGGTCTGCAAAGAAAGGTCAGGTTGTCAGCTATTCCGTGCATTGGCAAGGACCAGGGTCACAAGATTCTTCTCTTGGATAGGAGGAAGGTGTGAAACAGAAGGCAGGGATGGACTGATTTGATAGCTTCAGGTCTTGCCTTTCATTCTGCTCCCCAAGTCCTCTGGGAAAGGACCACTGAGGGTCTTGCGCCACAGCAGCAGCCTTGTGAGGAGGCAAGCATGGAACAGGGACACACACTGTTGAAGATCCACAGCAGCTTTGTACCAAGCATGAAGGAGCAGATGGCACAATCACTTACAGGTATTACTGCTGCTCTGCTATGAGGCATTCTCCTGAGCAGAGCAAGCCAAAGACAGAGTGAATGAAGGAAGGATCGATGTCTTCTACTGGCCTATTTTTGAGGAGCACACATCCTTCAGCAATCCACTTCAAGGAGCAAGCATTCTGATTTCCTATATAAACTTTTTTTTTTTTTGCCTATCAAAAGCAGGTTTTTTTTAAGTAATAAAAATTCTGTTAACAAATTTACATCATAAGTTGGGCTCATATAATCAGCACTGAAATCTTCAAACTTTTGGCTGCAGAAAGCCTGCTCAGTGCAATACAGGCTCTTCACAAACTCTCTGCCAAGCAATTATGTATCTTACCCTTCTGCCCAAAGGATCCAATCATTCTGCTTACCTATATAGCATGGACATATTCTCCTGCTCAGTTCGGTTCGAAAATCAGAAGAAATGGCAAAACAAATACCATATGGGAGTTTGTGTTCATTTTTAATGTAAAAGATATTTTTCCATCTATGTCCACAAGCCTGTGGATAAAAAATAAACATGATGTTTGACGCAGATGCTTAAACATAAGAAAGGTGAAGGCAGTCTGACAAACAGACACACAGCTCCAGAGGTTAATACATACAACGATAGATCCATTTTCTTTTGGCTGCCTCGATAAGCTGACACCCAGCCACTGATTATCACGCTCTTCCAGACAAGTCTTCCCACAGTGCTCTCCATTGGGGTTGCCTAGGACACAAAGACCAATGCTTTGAACAGGGCAACAAGCTACAAGGCCATGCAGGTGGGTAGCAGGAGCACACAAGGATTCTACAGGGAAACTGCAGTGACTCGGGTTTGACCCCAGTCTTAGAGAGGCCATGCAGCCTTTTCTTTCTTTTTTTCTTTCTCCAACAAAGGTACAAGTGCATGTAGCCAAAGGGAGCATGCTGGTTCTGAACATGATACATGGCAGCGAGCACTGGCTTTTCCATCACTATTTAAATTAAGATAGAAAGTGACATTATACTCAATCTGATAGAAGGGCAAACTTTGCAAGTATTCTCCTGCCTCAAAGCTTGTAAGAAACACAAGTAATACCCATGAGTGCTACCTAAACTCCAGGCTCAAACAAGCATCTCTCCAGCTACATATCCATTGGTAGCAGACCTGCTGCAAATGGCTACCAAATGAAGAATGTTTAACTGTAATCTCTGCTGGGGATCTCAGATCATTATGTATGCAAGTCCTGGGTACTCCTTGCAATATTGCAATTATTTAGCAGTAGCTCTTTGGTTTTGTTCTTGAAGGTAGATAATTTTAGAAACCTTAGAGAACATGGTAAAATTCCTTCTAAACCCTTAAAAAGCTACAGTATTGCCAAGTTAGCAAACATTTGCTTCCTTCTAGAAAACAGTACTAGTACCCACTGTAAGGAGAAGCTACATGTTTGAAAATACCCTGTTACATAAAGCAACCTTTTAGTTTGCAAGATGCTCATATGAATAAGGGTTAACCAAAGTATTGAACCAGTGTTTTCTATGCATCAGCAGGACACAGTTTATGAAAAAAAAAAATTATAAAATAAGGAAACACGTAATGTCATTTGAACAAACTATTCTGCAGACTTTTAAAGACTTTCCCAGGTTCAATTCTGTTACTGGTGAACCTGAAACTCCGGGGGTTTAGGGAATTTAGTTACCCAGAAGAGGGCGCCAGTGGGGACCGCAGCACCAGGGCTGACTGGGACAGCGTCTGACAGGAAGCTAAACTAAAACAATCCCCTACCCCAAACCGTGCCTACACCTGTGATTTATTACTGTCCAGAAAAATTAAATAAATACACTCCTAATTTAGTGGACTTAATTAATTCCTTTTACAGTACACACAACTCTGTAATATTAAGTATAGAAACAGAATAAAAGGATACAACTAGTCCACTCAGTAGACATGACAAAAAAACATGACCGTAGGCTTTGCTATGTTCACACAAACACCACCAACCTAAGCAATTTTATACATAGAATGTCATGGACTTTGAGAGAAAATAACAAATCAAGGGAATCAAGATAAACATGGTAAGAAAACATCAGGTGTAGCATTTGTAGGAGAAAAGCCAACAACCATCCTTCTTTCAGAGCTTGTTCCCTAATGTTTTATGACAGGACTAGCAACTGACACATCTGAAGAAACTGCTGTATCCTTGATTTCTTCTTCTTTCACACCACCTCTACAATTCTTTTTCTAAATACCATTATTTCTCCCTGCTCTGATGGGAAGACTAGAGTAGTGCAGTCTGGAACCCCTCACCATACTAAAGAGATGATAAACCTTGTGTACTGCAACTGCACTCTACCTCCTTCCAGAAATAATATACTTCACAGGGTCAAGAGGCATCTGACCCTCCTTCATCTCTTCAACACTTCCTTCCCCATGTGCCTTTCCCTAAAACATCAAGGAAATAGTAGGCAAAATACAAGTAAACAGGAACCAACCTTAGCAGTCACAGTAACATCAATTGTCTTTAGATCAAGAGATTTTATGTTATTGTAATTTAATAATTTCTGTAGATGACCTGAGGAATAGTTATTATGACATGGCCTCTTATTCCAAGACAAGCATGAATTGAATTTAGATCTCAAGAGGCTTTCTGAGACTATCAGTAAGTCAAACAAGACAAGACAACAATGATGTGGGAGATAAGAGGAAGTTTCGCATGTCTCCACACTTCATTCTTGTGCCTGTTTCATGGGTCCATAACAAGAAAAATCACCAGCATTTTCATGCTCATTTGATTATATTTCCCTTTCCTTGGCTCCAGCATGTTCTGATTCAGGTTCAATTTGGCCCTCTGATGACCTGCTGTCTCATGTCTCCTCTCTTTCTCTTGACTAGCAAATACTCGATCACCTTTAAATGATAAGCCTTTATGGACAAGGGAAATGTGAACTTGCTATCCCAGACACCATCAGGAGCCCCTGCTCAGGGTGTGCCATTACCAGACCTTTATCGAATGAGAAGAGAAACTGCTCTGTTCTGCACAAACAACTGAGCAGCACTGCGTAAGCTCAAGAGGACATGGCAGCTTGGTTGCCTCAGGGAAAAGGAGCACGCACTGTCATAAAGTCACCGAGAGAGAAGTAATTGCCCATCCTGTGTACACTGCACAGCTGGAAGAGACACTTCTGCTGCAATCCCCGCTGCACGCATCTGCAAAAAACAGCACTGCTGCATATAAGTAAGGGCACAACATACAAAGCTACTTCTAGCTTTGGCCTTGAGGACTCTAATACACATTTACAATGTCATCTGAAAAACCAGTTTTATGTAACTTGCTCCAAAGCTTTCCATGCCCAACAGCCTCCCATGATCCTTTTTATACTCCCAGAACTCCTCTGGTCCTATTGCTAATTGATTAAAACTATGAGGTCTACTGCAAAGATGGCAAGCCTTCTGATATCCTGCTCACAGATGTCAGGGCCTCATCAGGCTCTTTTTTCATTAATTCAGGGCAAACTTTTTTTACAGATCTGATAGGTCTTACCTCTCTTAAATCCCTCAAAACACTTCTACCCAAAACATTTCAGTTAAGACTCTTTCTGTCACTCTGCAAAGAGATGTAGGTCCAGAAGGTCCTATCTGGAGACGTTCAAAGGAGATCAATGGCAGGCTCTGAGTAATGCAAGTGAGATCACAAAGGCAAACTACCAAATGCAAAACTTAACTGAAATCAAAGTTGAACAAACACAGGGCAGCCTTTTGTGGAAAACCATTAACTGTTCACTCTTCCATTGTAATGATTCAGCTGGGGGAGCTAGAGGTTAATTTGTTCCTAGGTTAAGTGCATCAGGGACTTAAAGGAAGGGTGGAGGACTGAAAAGTGCAGACAGAGCTTTCTGGGCTTATCTTAAGCAACCTGCACTGAATTTACTGTGAACATTTGTAGTCAAAAGTGTCTTTTTTTTTTTTTTTTTTTTTTAGACTAGATGGAAAATTTTATACATTTTTTCCTGTATTTTTACCCAAGTAATCACTCTGTTTCAAATCTGAAAGCAATTTTGCTGAAGAATTTCTGTAATGTTTTTCAAGGCCAAATTGTAATAGGTCAAAACTTCTAAAGAACTTAGTGCAAGTTCCTCTAATAATGCCTAACCCCCCTGCCCTCACCCCCCCCTCACCAAAACTGATGTGGGCAAGGTTTATAAGTAGACTAGAAGACTGGTTGGAGACTGATACTTAGTGCTCCAAGAAACCTGTAGCATTGTATTTTGTATTTGTGCCTAAAGCTTGATCTAGACAAGCCTCTGCATCTAACAGGTCAATGTTTAAAAATACTAAAAACACAAATAAATAACCAGGATAGAATACTTCATACCTCTGGCAGAAGTACTAGAACTAGAAAGGAAACTGTGGAAATACTTTGATCTCTCTCTGTTTGCTGAGTAGAAAAGTGCCAGTGAGGGACTGAGAAGACAGAGTTTTGCTAGTGTATCCAATGGCTCCTCTTGGCAACTAAACCAGCCTAGGCCCCTGCAACACCTTGAACAATATTTAAGTTCCCTAAAGTGACCCTGGATGAGTTATTTCCAGCTGCTGGGATAACTACAGCAACGGACTATTCCCAGCAAGTCTTTCTATAATGAGGAAGCAGATAAGAACGTGTGACATAAAATATAAAACAGCAATTTTGTGTGATCAGAGGCTTCCTAATTGTGCGTGAATCCTTCATTAATTAGTTATGCCAGTTTCAAGACTACTTTAGTAGAAAAAAGCAACAAAGTGCTTCAACATACTTAAAATTCTAAGTAATTCATGTCCCTTTATTACAAAGGCTCAACACTTGGAAAAACCCAATTCAATTGCCTGTTGTGACCTCTCCATTTTTGTGACTCATAATTAGAAACTTAGTACCTCAAATACTCTTTTACTGAGAGAAATGTGAATTCAAGTATTTAAGAGAATGATAGAAACAGCTATTTCTCAGTTTGCCTCTCCCTGCAATGTAATATATCCCTGCACATTTTTCAAAGGAAATTACCCTATTCTATGAGATCAGAACCCAAACTTGTAACTGGCAAGAATCCAAGCAGAAGAACAAGGAGGTCACTGACTGAAAGATACAGTATTGATAAAACCATTATATCCAAAAGTTGCTGACAGCCTGAATGAGTTAGACAAGAGATAATTAAGTTCAGCTTTGCAAATGCAAGTTCCCTTGTGTATTTCTGTGGCCACAGCAGGATGGCAGAGGCTTAACAAACCTCAGATACTATCCTACTTCATTTACATCCCATGCACCACAGCTGCCTTTGGCTTCTTCATTGACCTGTTTTACAACTTCTTTTCAGTATCTATTTAACTTCATAAATACTGGAGATGTAACTCAATAAAGTAAAGATGACATCTAGCACTAAGGGAAACAAACAATTTACAAGTCTCTTGTGGTATCACTGCTTTTAAAAGTGCAGGACAAAACAGTCAACATCATTGTGTAATCTACAACCTCTAAACCCCAGGCACAGAAGCTGTGTTAAATTAAGCCTTTGGAACCACATAAACATTTCATTCACCTGTTGCATCATTTAATTTAGAATCCTCTAAGCTACTGGGCTACTGAGTAACCCACAAAGCTACTTTTAGAGCTTTTGTTTCTCCACTGGCTAAATTAATAAGTTGAGAAGTCCTTCAGATGGATATAGTTTTCAAAGAACCTGAAACTTTCTACCCTTTCCCCTCCTTTTCTTCCCCCAAACAGTGAAAAGCTATTTTTACATCCAACCCAGGAGTAGGGGTTTACTGCTTCTTAGCATATCCTACTTCACCACTTGACTAGTTATTTTAAGCTAATATTGAAATTAAATTAACAACAAATAAAAAAATCACCAAGAACACAAACAAAACAAAACACCAAAAAGCACATAAAACCAAAACTTAATATCAAAACCTAAGTCTTATTTCTATCTGTAGGAAAAAAGTGGGCAGATCCTGACATTTCTAAGCATTATGAATAGATGTGTAGAGAAATATTAGCTTCAACATTTTTGTTACAGAACGCAGCTTTCTGCCCACAAAGCCCATCAGTTTGTGGAGCACTATCGCTTCCATTGGTTTCAAACATTTTGAAAACTCCTTCCCGCGCTTCTTATCCTCACTGGGCAGCAAGTTCATAGTTTTAACGGATCGGATGCTCTTGGTCACAGCAGGATAGAAAGTTCAGGAAGCTTTCTAAGCACAGCAAAGGGATAAAATGAATGGCACTGTATGCAAGGGGGAAAAGAACAGAGCCCAAATCATATTCACGGTAATCCATTGCAAAGCATTCTCCTCTCTAACAAGCATCAAAACACCTGGGAGATGTAACTGGATACACTTCTCCAACTTCCAAGCACAGAGACTGTGGCAGTAGGGATGAACTAGGTTGAAAAGAATCTGAAAAATAGCTTTGTTCCCCTGAATTTTTCAACAAATGTGCAAGCAGGAAGAACTCATCTGCAAGACGACTGTGGTTCAAAGTTACTTTAGGGTGCCTTCTACGAAGGGAAGGCTTTGCAGAAGAAAAGACTAGTTAGGTACATGCTTCCCACCAATCTCTGAGCTAATTACACTCGTTCTCTGTTCTGCAAGCTGTACTAGATTGCTACCCAGAAGAACGAGACAGACCCAAACTCTCACAAGGCTTTTGCACTGCGTGCTAAAAGGTGCAAAAGAAAAATGGGGCAACAGGAACCGTCACACACAACTTCTCGAAATCGAGTTTCGGTGCGTTTCTGCCTACAGAAAAAAAAAAAAAAAGGTGCTGCTCTTCGTCAGTAGCGTGGGTCTCGCCCTTCAACGGCGTACAAACGCCCGCTTAATCTGGAGAGGCGCCAGAAGAAGCCGCCCGCCGCCCATTGCCGTCAGGGTAGCGGCAGTGGAGTCCCGGTATGCACGGGACGGGCGGGCAAGGGCTGTCCCGTCCCGGTCACCCGCCACGGGTCTCCCCGTCCACGCCCTCATCTCCGACTTACCTAGCTGGAGCTGCTCGCACCGCCCGCGTGGGTTTCTCCCGATCCGGCACCGGAAAATGGCCCCGGGGTTGGCCACCGAGCTGTTGGCAGGCCAGTTAGACCGGGGGGCGCCCGCCACGAGCCTGCGGGGCAGAGAAGGAAGGCAGTGTGAGGGGCCGCGGCCGGCGGAAAGCGCGACAGGCGGAGCGGACCCCCAAGGGGGCAGCTCTGCTACAGACTCACCATCTCTCCTCGCCGTGGCGGTGCAAGAGAACCGAGTACCCGAAGAGAGTCCCGTTGCCCCCCCGGAAGAGCAGCGGGTGCTGGGTGTCCAGGTTATAGGGCCGCGCCGTCGGCAGGCACTGCCACAGCAGGAGCAGCGGGACGGCCCAGCCAGCAGCCCGCCTCGCTCTCCCGCAGCTCTGCATGGCTCCGGCTGGCCGGAGGCACACGGGCGCCCGGCACCGGCTTCCCGCCTCTTTCTGCCCCCGGGCTCGGTTTCCCCCCTCGCCCCCGCCCTCCCCCCCGCCCGGGCGGGCGG